>SCLH01000980.1:62307-140862 GCA_004367855.1 Oikopleura vanhoeffeni | reverse complement strand
AAAACTAGTTAAAAAGGACCAGGAGCCCCCGTAATTGATATGGCGCATGGGGTTTCCAAATACGAGAAAGCCGTAAACTTCTATTAGCTCCTAAAAAAACCACCTAAAGGGGTTAGGTGTCGCTTTTTGGTACCTTTCAATCACGCCTCAGAACAATTCTAGGGCAGTTGTAAAAATCTGAGGATACTCGTTTGTAGATGTATCCTTCGTCTAACGATTACACATCTCAAAGTCAACATTGTTACATCACACCACCAGGTGGTGAGTCTATTCTAGAACACTAAACGGTTTTTTAAAAATCTATCTTCTTTTAGACCCCACATACAAAGCGTCTCAAAATNTTGACACGACCGCCCAGTTGCTGATCATGACTTAGTTGATTAGTCTCTCCTGGTGCCTTGTACAACTTTAATTTTCACCCCAATCCGCACCGTAGTTTGCTGTCCTATGCCCTATGTATTTTAGATTCAAAGGGTTGAACAAATGTTCGCATTGTTGTTTACCCTCGGAAGGTAACAACATGTCGACATGTACGTGCGGGAGGAAGTCTCTCCTGATTTGTAATTTCCATGAGTCGTAGCACCATCACAGCATCGAAGATGCTCCATCGTACGTCTCCGTCAGACTAAAAATGGAAATTAGATGACCGGCTTTATTATGCGTCCACTTCAAAACCCCGGTCTCACCCTATTGCAGATTCTTGCTTTGCTGTGCTTTTAGGAAAGCTATTACATAAGTAAAAAGTATTTCGTATCCGAAATAATTGTATTATTTTTCCGAAATTTATTTGTCTCTTGGGTACTAATTTTATCTTATTGTCAAACTTCTATTTTTATGGGGAGTCACCAAAACTTATAATTTAGTTTAACCAATCATAAGAGAGTGTTCTTTTCTAGTAGCACTTTTCTACGACATATTATTTATTTTATGGGACGTCACCAAAGAACCTGACAAATTTCTCTACTGATCTTTCAGGAGGTTGTATTCAATAGATAAATCTCCTGATGATTGATAGATTTATTTGCTGGCGACGTCACCAAACGTAGAATTCTCTTACTGATGTCAACGATTCTATCCTCTCTTGATAGAATCTCCCTATTATATAAAATAAATTTATTTCTGGGGAGACGTCACCAAAGACGTGAGATTCTCTATTTCTCAAGAATTCTTATCCTCTCTAGATAGAATCTCCCTGATTATAGAGAATAAATTTATTTTCTGGGAGACTCACCAATACTGAAGAGTTCTCTACTGTTAGTCAGAGATGTTCTATCTCTCTAATAGAAATCTCCTGGATTATAAAAAATAAATTTATTTTCTGACGCACAAACTGAAGATCCGAAATAACTTTATGATCAATTACATAAATTAAATAATTTGATCAGCGCCCTTCAGATTCGTCACTAACATTTATTAATGCTCAAGGACTTTTGGTTGTACTTAGAAACGTTTGCAAAAGAATTTCACCCGATTTTGATTCAAGATCTACGTGTATCAAAAACAGCTGTTATTAGAAACTATCAGCGACCACAAAAGGTGACAAAACAGTTCTGCAATGCCTTAATTGTTCGATGTAAAAGAATCTTACTAAAAGCTATATTTACCTCACGTCAACGGCTCTTAACCTTAAATAAACTTGGCATTTGTAAAAGCCTTGATATCTGAAAGCAAACTTGACCAATTTTCGCCTGAAAATTTATACTTTTAGATAAATTGATGGATATTATCTCTACACATGTTTATAACCTCAAAATTTCAAGTTCTAGCTTCATATTGAATCGCTGAAACTTTTGAAAATTCTAAAAATACCGTTTTAAATCTAGTTACTGGCTAAAATAGAATTTGAAAAAAAATCTTCCAGATGCAAATTGCAGTCGAGTCTTCGTCATTTCAGCTCTTTTCACCAAATCTCTAGCTTCAACCTTTAACTGTAAAAAACATTTGAAAAGCCTTTACACGTTGGAACCCCCTAGAACATTATACTACCGTATCGCCGGCTCGTAAGACCCATTATATATCCTTACATATATTTAGTCTCCATCGACTTTCATCCTTTGTAAACTTATATCAATAATCTGGTTTTTAAATGCCGTCTCCAAATATATCTGAACTAACTTATTTTAATGTCATTTCCTCATTTTTGAAAAAAATATTCTGTACTGCACCCCATACGATCAATGCCAAAAAAAGATCGTTATATACAGTTAAACTTCAAAATTACCAAACAATTGGGATAAATTTTTTCTCCTCCAATCGAATGAACTGGAATTTAAATATTCTCGGTAGTTTATCTTTTTCTATTTTCTCGTTTTTTGTTCGTGTTGTACCGAGATATAGAGCCAATTAAAAAGTAAAAATTATATGTCAAGCATAATATCATCATATCTTAAAAGTTGTAAATTCAGTGAAACTCACTGAGATGTACGACTGTTTATTTAAGTCCTTACGTAAAAATGGTGGCATTATTTTATACCATACAATATTCTCGGAGAAATAATGACTATATCTTCTCGAACAACCTCTACCAAACAATTGGATAATTTTTTCTCTCCAGATTCGATGAACGCTGGAATTTAAATATTCTTTCGGTATTTTATCTTTTCATTTCTCTGTTTTTGTTCGGTTTGTCGAATATGAGATCAATAAAAGTAAAAATGATAATGTCAAATAATATCACATTATCTTAAGAGTTATAAAGTTGCCCAGTCCTGAAGATTGTACAACTGTTTTTGAGTCGCTTAACGTAAAAAAAATGGTGGCTTATTGATACCATGACAATATTCTCGACAAATAATGATTATATCTTCTCAACAACCTGTGATCAAGAGTAACATGGAGAAATTTTTTGTACTCATCTATCCTCTGAGGCGTAAAACCATTGAAAACATTGTAAAAGATGTTGTTAACTGAGATTAATTAATAAAATATTCTACGAGAACTGTCTCAAATATATGTCGAAAAAACTTTCGAAAAAATTGTCAACAAAATTTTCCTAAAAAATATGCCAAAAAAACATATGTCCAAAATATGCTCAAACCTAATTTGTCCGAAAAATCCTCAGAAAGTGTCGAAAAAAATATTTCTAAAATATTTCCAGCCAAGACTATTATATTCCTTGTTGTTGAGGTATTAATCTGGACTTAGCCAGTGGGTTGACCCCAAAAAATTGTAAAGTTCTTAATAGATTGCAGTTGTTAACCTCATTAAGCCAATTTTATAAATTTATTTGAAATGAGAAAATTATTATTAATACAAATCGTATTAACATTATACAAAAACATTTTATATGTTATTCTAAACTACAAAATCCCTTTATATACTGGGCCACATTTGGAAGTTTACTCCCGAAATGTTCCGATTTATACAAATTTATCAATATAATAATGGAATTGAAAATTAACTAATAGCATAAAATCTACATAATATTGTAATTCTGCGATATGTAATTAATCGAATAACAATTTTTCATGATAAACCTTGTAGCAATTATAATGGCTTCAATGACCTAAAAACCATCAAAAAAGCAAAAAAATCGTAAAAGTTTACCCGCAGTAAAACTCTTATTTATGAATAACTTCCCTCAATGTCTTTTGCTTTTCAGCCCTAATTCATTTGACACATGTACCACCCAATTTTTTGTATGAAAAAGGTTTTTTTCCCGGAAATATTAGCAAAACATATTTGAGCGTTATTGTTTTGAGAGTTTTACATCAACTTCAAAACAGTAGTGAAATATCTATGAAACAAGTCGTAAACATATGCCCCTTAACCCACATACTCAAAGTTATGAACATTGACTCTACTCAACGTGGCCAAATCTGGCCACCTGACTTTAAAAATATATGTTTACTCCAAGTTAACGTAACGAAAAGAAGCCAAAATATAGAGATTTCCAAAAACACCATCATTTAATATAAAGTTTTCGGAAAAGTAAACGTATTAAAAATAGAATCGCAAAGTCACTTTGGCCAATATTGCCAGCCTGATATGGGTTAAGGGTACTCTCTAAGGGTATCCCCGAAGGAGTGGACCATAATTGAGCTGTTTTGCTTAGTCTGCAATAGCAGTTTGAAGAACCGGTTAGAAATCATTTTATTCTTTTTTAATATGTGTACAACTTTTGGAATGATGCGCTTATACTAATCATTAAAAATTCAACATACCTCGAAAATGACTTATAATAGGCCTCCCGAAAAGTCTAAAAATCTATCCTCTTTTGCATATCATTCTTCCTGTATTTGCATAGTCTTTAATTTATGACATACGGAAATCGCTATTGGAGCCCTTTTTGACAGAATGCCTTTAGTGTCAAAACAGCCAATTTGGGGAGGCTACTAAAAACTATCTCAACATGTCATGGAATTTTCAATTTATGCTGCAAAGTGTTAAACAAAGCCTGGCTTAAATCGTAGGAGTCCTTTCGGAAAATTTGTCTGAGGTCTAAAAATTCGCTTGTGAATTCACTTTTATTTGAAAATTAGAAAAATATTTTTATTTACAAAAACGGATGAAAAATGAATTTTAATTATTTTTTCGGCAGTTTGTAGATCAAATAAGTTTATCCACCAAATTATTATGCCAAATTAAATTAGATCCAAATTTGGAAGTGATAATTTGAAATCGCTTTACAATTCACATTTAATTTCAACCCCCATCAAACCCGATTTTTTTTAAAAATTTTAATTTGAAAAGAAAATTAGCAAAATACTCTCGAAAAAATTCATTACAAAAAAGTTGATCATAAAGTCTGTTTGGAAACCTCAATATCGTCACCCACTCCTTAAGGTAGTACTGGTCGCAGTTTAAGACCGACATAAAATTTCTAGATATCTTTAAAATATTTTTCTGAAAATTGACAAATATAGGATACGAAGTCTTTTTATTTTCAATTGTCATGAAAAAAATTTATCGCGATTGAGAAAAATATCTTTATTTATTGAAATTTGAAATTCTAAATTGAAGCGCCGGTTTGCCAAAAAAGACGAAACAAAATGCAAATTGTTCGAACTTGGGTTTTGCGCGTTCTAAGGATCTATACATACCAGTTTTAGGTTGCCGTCAAAATCCAGGGAGAGAGTATTCCCGATCACTCAAATAAGGCAAAAAACAGATTTTTTGCTCCATTTTAATCGCCGGATAAAATTGTTTGAGTAAAACTGAACTGGGTTCTGCACGTTCTCTGTGCTCAATAAAACTATAAAAGTATTCTCATTTCAAAAACTCAGGAGGAGTAGCTTTTGAACTGAAAAAATGCCACTTTGAAAAGTCGTTGCTGATGGTCGCCAATCAAGCCTTCGATTTGTTTTGTGAAAGCAAGTATTGTCATATCCCTAAACTGAAATAAATATTCGGCTTTTTTACTATCAACTTCATTGAGGCGACCTGAAAACCTGTTTTTGGCCTTAAAATGCGACATACTCCCTTAAAGAGATTTTCAATCTCTGAGTACTCAATATTCCGCTAAGTATTAAACAAAAAACTGTGTTTTGGGTTCTGAAATTCAGGACCCAAACAGCGGTTTGCGTTAAATAATTGAGCAACAAAAACGTTTTAATAAAGAACACCTTTGTGCTTATTTAGGCGTCAACAAACGTCAAATCTCAAGTCTGATTAAGATTGAGTTTAAAACGGTTTACACTTCATCACCTCTTAATTGAAATTACCAGGGTGAAATTAAGATGAGAATACAAGTTTATACAACCAAAGAAAATATATTTTTATAGAACAGTAGCTTTTAACTCTCTACATCTATGCCTATCTTAAAGGCAGGACTCGACCTTATACGCAAAGTAAAAGTGCTTTGCAACTTTATTTTTCTATAGTCCCGAGATTATGTATAGACTTTATGTTTATAACTATTTAATTAACATTTGACTTTAAAACCCTGTCGAATAATGACATTAAAAAATTACTTTAACCTAGCAATTCATTTACAGACAATATGACTGCCTCAAAATAAACTCAATTCGTCCCAATCTGAATTGTTTTTTTCAAAAATGAACCTTACCTACGCAATTATCGAAATCACCTATAACGAATTAAAAAATATACTCAAACGTTAGATCAAAACTGAAAATGGAGCAGATCAGAAAAAGTTTCTTAAAAAGTGTCTCACTAATTTCATAATACCGGGATGTGAGGGGTTAATAAATTTATGAGTAAAAAAAAAAAAACAAAAATAAAAGGTTTAATATCATGATTTCGCATCCAGTTATGCGTAGTTTGACGATTTGAAATAGAATTTCAAAAATAAAAATCGGTTCATGTGTTAAGGCTATCTTGTAGAGAATTTTTATCTGGTCATTATAAGACGTAGAATTTTTTTGTTCTTCAAAATGTTCAAAAAAAAAAACGATTTTCCTCAATTTTTCAGGATTTTACAGTTAGTCTGGATCCATTTCTAGCGAAGCCGTATGAATGCTAGAAGGCTGATTTTTTGGCCAGCTCAAAATTACGTCTTTCGGTTAGCAGTTTTTGATGAGGTCGGCGACCAATATGACCTCTTTATGACCGCGTCAAATTCAGGTCAATCTCAAGTTCACGTATAAACTTGAAAAATTCCAAAGAATCGAAGAGTCGACTGGCTGATAAGCTATTATAAACTATGGCGTCAATTATATACTGTTAGGTCGCTAGAGTGCAAAAAACTATTCAATACTTAAGTCAATCTTAAATGTCCAGTTTGCCTCTCTAGCGACCTTACGGTTTAATGACTACCCATAGTTTATAATACGCATATGAGAAAGTCGACCCCTACCGATCTTTGGGAGGTACTTTCAAATCTATACGTATGAACTTGAAATTACCTTGAACTTTTGACTATTAAGTCAAATATTGTCGCACCCTCAATCAAGAAAAATGGCTAACCAAAAAGGCTCAATTTTCACTGGCCAAAAAATCAGCCTCCCCTAGCATTTTTACGCTTCGCTAGAACTTGATTCCAGAACTACCTGTAATAATCACAAAAAGAACCAAAAAATTTTATCGGAATTTTGCTTTCGCGGCCAGAAAAGCCAAAAAACGGACAAAAATTAGTTGATTATTTATATTTAAATTGAAAGTGCCTTATTTTTTGTTTTGATCGGTACCGATTAAAAATTCCACCAAAATCCTCAAAAGTGTTTCACATTCGAACGAAAAAAAATATTTAAGCATTTTTCTGTTTCTAAATTTTTTCAAAATTTAGCTCAAAATGGAAAAGTTTGACCATTCGCCCCCATGAGACTGCGATCGAATTTAAAAAAAATCTCTAATGCATGCTCGAACAAGTCTTGTGCTTTTAGATGCAGTAGTAATCCAAAAACTGTATCTGCTAAATGGTGGCGGAGAAACCTTTTGACTGAGCCTCCGAACCTGACATTTCAAAAATAAGGCTAAAAATAAAAATGACATGCCTCCAAGAGCCCCGATCAAAATTAAAACAAAAAATCTTTAACGCATTGTCAACAAGTCTGGCTTTTAAATGCAGTATGAGCCAAACTGTACGCCTAAATTGTGAAGGAGATACTTTGCCTGGCCTCTCAACTAGCATTTCAAAAATTTACTTTTGAATAGATGTGTATTTAAAAAATAACAAGTTGAAGAAATGTTTGAGCTTCCCCAGTAACTTTTTAATTTTGTGGTATGCTGTAGGATTTTTTAGGAAAGAAATAAACATTATAAAAAAATATTCAAATAGCTGAATTAAAAAATCGAATCGTAGTAAACGACAAAGTGAGCGCGAACTTTTAGCGTATCACTCTGATATCGATTGACTCGCCCACGCACACTAACCCAATCGATCAGCCCGCGTTTTGGCGTTTCAAACTATTGAATCACTACTTTGATATCAATATATTTCCAGAAGGGTTACAAAAAAATTTAAATTTAATGCAAGAAGAAAGCGATGTCTTTTTTAGATGAAAACATAACTTTATTCTTAAAAATAAATTTTTGACCAAATTTTGAATTACTATTTATTTGTCAATAATTATATCTACCCGAATTGAAATATTGTTGCCAGCTTTGCCAACGTTACATGCCAAACCCCCCTAATAAATCCCAAATTTCAAACGAGCTTGTATAGGCAAGAATTCCGATGATGTTGCTTATGTAAATATTGTTTAACTTTTCCTTAAGGTTCTTATAGCAGCCATTATCTTTTGTACCTGTTGGCTATAGAAACCCCCTTAAGTATTCATAAAGAATTACATCCTACATGAAAGTTACCTAATCACAGTGGAAATTGTTCTCGGAAAAAAAAATTAAGACATTTTGGACAGACAAAAATCATGCTGCAAAAACATTTATTTTTGAAAAATCGACGTTTTATAATCATAGAGCATGATAATGTAACTTCCATTATTAAATAAAATATTTTAGAGGATCGTTGCAAAAAAACTGTTTTCAATGGCCAATTGTCGCAAGTACAAATCTTTGAACCGAATTATTACCTCTTAGTATATATTTGAACAAAAATTCTTCATCGTTAAATAAAACATGATGCTCCTCCATCAAACAAGCTTTCAAAACTGACGAATTTGGTTTCAAAATATTATCTCCCTCATGTTTAAGGTACAAAATGATTATAACTTCAATTAACCGGACAAAAAGAGCATGTCATCTAGACCGTTTTACAAAAAAATCTGAATTTGGCTTCAGAATCGCGTTAAATACAATATTTTTATCCTGCCTATCAAAATTTATTCCTCATTAATGTGCACTGAAGATCCGCAATCAGTCTGGAGATTTTTGTGCAAAATTCTTCTTAGTTCAATAAACGTGTCTTAAAAATTTTTCAAAATCAAAAAAATGTCAACTTATTTCATACCAAATATTTTGAAGCTATTCAAAAATCTTTCTTACCATTATAAAATAAACGAGATCAAAATGATTTTTATTGTAAATATTTATAAAATCTTAAATGAAATTGAAGTTATTTTTCTGGCCACTAGCGACACAACCTCACAGGGCCCCGTTAAACATTCTAAATCTATGGAATTCTATTAAGTATCTAGGCACCGGCTGTCGTGCGTAAAACTATAAAAACGATATGCCGTGAATTCGGACGGTTCCAGTAATAAGGTGGAAACAAAGTTTGCAATCCTCACAATCAACCACAATATAACCAACACGTCAGACAAAAATTATAATTCAGATTAAAGAAACTAAATTTCTAAAATCTGCTATCCTCAGAAATAACCTGCATTCCGTTTCAAGCTACAGTATTTTACAAAATAAAACCTATCAGCCAATTCTATCAAAATATGTAAAAAATAAAAATTCACTCAAATATGATGAAAAATTAAAATGAGCAATTCAGATTTGTTTAAAAGATTTTTAAAAGAACCTGCATCTCTGATCTCTCATCTGCAGTGATTTCAAATGCTCTGGTGATAAGAGGGTGAAACAAACCACACTCTAAATTGAAGCAATTTATAAATATTTGTCAGTCGGCTGACCCTAGCTGATTAAAGTTATTTATTTTAAATATACAGTATGGTTTATGATTGAGCGGCATGACCTTAGTTACACCTATACAAATGCAAAAAACCTATAAAATTGACAAACAGTCATATACCGACCCTGAGTACAAAGCCTGATATTGAATAATACAAAACGCAAAATATTACACCCGATGAAAACCCTGGATCGGAATAGCCATTTCATTGTCATATTAAACAAGCAAAAATGCTCAGAATCAATGTACTCTGAGCTCGTAATCCATATGTTACCGGACCTCAGAGTACAATCTAAAATAGAAATGATACAAACAATGCAAGATATTGCTCCCAATCAAAACCCTGATGAGGAATAGCCGATTTCATGGTCAGTTGAGAAAGGATCACCAATCAAATGCCTCATATTCGCATTTTTCCAAATATTAAGTTTGTACTTCAAGCCGGTTCCATATATAGCAAAAGTAACATCTAGTTGTGAAAAGATCTTTCCGCATAATGATCAGTTTGATATAATGCTATCACTGACAATGAGAAACAGCTTCCGAGTAAGGCTCGGAGACTCCAAGTGGTGTCTATTTTATTCTTAATATTGTCTTTTAGTTTAACTTCGTTAACCATCGTTGTCTGATCTTAACTACTATAAAATTAATAATATCAGATGGCAAACTAATTACTGACGAATGTTCAAATTCTTCAAACACTGGAAAAGTTGGCTTACCGTCAAGGCAAAAATTTGTAGTATTTTAGTGTCGAATTCGAGAAACCTTATTTTTTAACTTCATTTTAAAAAGGAGAGTAGAGAAAAAATGCGAAGAGAGATGCGGGAAAATTCGAAAAAAAATTTTAGATTGTCCTAATAACACTTAATTTAGTCACCCAGTCAATTGGAGCATTTTAATGCCGCTCTAAGGCCTTTATTTAATCAGACAGATTGATTACCTCCTAAGTGTGAGAGATAGTGTGAGAGAGTTATAATTTTGAACAAATAAAGTTACGATTTTTCCAAAAAATTTGAAAATTTCTTCAGTAAACAGTAAATGTTGCGAGTCGGGGGAGTGAGCGAGTGAGTGAGTTGTAGCCAATAGAAAATGTGAGTTGAGTGTTGTAGACATAAGATTATTGTGTGTGTGATGAAATGGTTTGAGTGTGAGTTTCGGGGTGAGAGCGCGTTGTCAGTGCAGAAGAGAGTTGGGTTTTGACTTCAGCTTTTGGGAAACTTTAAGATTGCAAATATAGAGTTAATAAGCAATTTTCTTGAATGCGAACAAAACACAAATATTTTGACGCAAGTGTTTTGATGCGAATAGGGGCGTTCAGGCCGTCAGAGTGTGTCACCGTAAAGCTCGAAGAGAGGAAACGCTTAAAATCCATTTGGACACCGGGTAGCGGGAGTGCAGAGTCCGGCGCTAGGTTGCGCGGGAGCTTTGGCGAGTCCGCGGGGCTAAGAGTAGCAAGTAGAGATGAGAGATAGAATGTTAGGTACAGCAAATTTACACCAATTTTTGTTTAAATATATCATTTTCGACAATGTACACATTCTAGGTGTGAGAGTGACGCGAGAGATGTAAACCTGAGAGAATCGAGAGTGGGTGCGAACAGCAACTTGACATAACGAATATAATTCCCGATCCCGTAACGAAAGTGATCGGGTAACTCAAAGATTACTTCATGAAACAGATTTTAGAACAGGGAGAGAGAGCCAATTTGATGAGAGCAGTGCGATACTGCGAAACACTGTATGATCAAAAAATGCCAGTAAAATCCGGCGGGTGTAATCCAATTAGCTTACCAGCCCATGCGCGTCGAAAGATTTCGAATCTCAATTTCAAAATAGTTGAAAAAAACTTATATTACAAAGCTTTTCGAGAAACTTTTGAGGGCGTCGAGATTTCCTTAAAAAAACCTTCACTAATACACAAGTACCACATAAATGTTAACTTTTATCTACACATAGAAATTCCAAATACGCTGTGTACTGATCGAGCGGTGAGAAGCGAGCGGAAACTGGGAGGCGATCACCCCGCTTATATTTCGCATCGAAAAGGTTGCTTAAAAATATTTTGTGTTTCTTCCATTTTCAAAAAAGTGGGAAAAAAAGATTGGGGCTTGATTAACCTCTTATAGTTTTCGCAGGCGTAGAGCGAAGCAGGAGGCTGCAGCAAAAACCAAACTTTCTCTGCACACTGAAGATGCTGTTTAGCCGAACGTCAAAAATAAAGACTATTTTTAAATAAAAAAAGAACATGTTACCCGCAAAACTCACGAGAGCAGAGTTACACTTGCTTCAAATTTTTTAGCTTCGCTGACTATATCCTCTTCCCAAGCCAACTCCATCGCAAAAACGTTACTTATCTTATAGCGCTGTTCGAATCCCATATGTGTGTGCGAGTGCTGAGAGTGGGCGGGAGAGAGCACAGCGCGATAAAATTGTAGGGGTTCGCATTATCAAGGACCCTTGATCATCATATTCAGAAATCACTAAGACCAACATAATGGATTCAACACCGCAATAGATAGTTAGCGTTTTTGAGAAGAGTTCGTTGGGACCCAACGTGGATAAAAATATATTATCCAAGAATAGATGTCTTCAAACAAACCTCCAAATGTCATGAAGGTATGAAATCATAAGATCACTAGATCACAGGCTCCTTAGAAATATGTATTTTCTAGCTTGAAAACTCAATAGTTTAAAGCCTTTATCCAATTAAATCTCATCAAAAGCAAATTATAGGTAATAAATAGAAACATTACCGAATGTTTTTAATCTTTTGGTTTTCTCCGGAAGATTGAAACCCCCCCTTTAAATAAACGAACCAAGTCGCCCTGATTGGTCACACGTGAAATCTCTCCGGGAAGAACCCCAATAGCTAAGACACATCGGATAATAAAAATAGCATAGCTGTTACATAGCTTCGCGTAAAGAAGGTTTTAAGCGTATTGGATTAAGATGTGATTGTTTCGACAATCATGACCTCTTTAGTTAATTTTTTGAGCGACAACCTTTTTCAATTTTAAGATCCAAATTGAAATCGATAAAACAGCTATGCATACGATTGAACCAGGTCGCACCAATTGGATGGGATCGGAATCGGAACCCGTCATTCCAATCTATTCAAAAAGCCGACCGATTCCATCCCGGATCCGATCCAATCTTTTCAAGAAGACGAGCCGAGCCGATCCAATTTTGCTGAGCTAACCGGATCCGATCCAAAAACATTGTTGAGCGACCGATCCATCCGGATCCAAAACAATTGAGGCGACCGAATCCGATGCGCGCGAGTGGGCGGGGATGGCGCGCGTCCGATCCAAAAAAAATTGAGGCACCATCGATCCAAAAGAAAATTAAGGCGATCCGATCCGATCCAAAAAATATTAGCGACCATCCGATCCCGATCCGATCCAAGAGAGAAATTTAAGGCGAGCCGATCCGGATCCAAAAAATTCTTCAATGTGCGACCCCTGATTGGAACATCAGAATATTTTTGGTGTGAGAGCGATTTTGTAACACAATTAAGGGGCTTCGGTGAGTAAATCGGGGATACTTTTTTCAACTGCGTGTTGCAAATTCGACGAAGTGAATCATAAGATCACTTAATCACGGATCCTTAAAATATTATTTCCATACTTGCTAACGTAAATGAGGTAGCCTAGAGGGTTCCAATTATCTATCTCATTTATAGTACATAACCTGTGACAAACTTCTGGGACATAAGTACATGAGAGAGCGAGGCGTAATCGTTGGGCGTGGTCCATTGGCCGCGAAAAGTGAGTTTTATAACTTAGCTTAACTACCCTTTCTAAAACGCTCCTCACAATTAAGTTATGGTCTATATGTAAGAAGACTATTTTATCGACATGAATCATGAGCCTAGCAGCGGGTAACGGATACATGTAGAGAACATTTCCAAAGGTGTTTCCATTTGTTAAACATTTGCGCCTAGACGGGAGTTGGGTTTTTTCTGTAAGCATTATATTTTGCGATGGCTTCACTCAATTCAATCATAATTTAAAAATGTTTAAAAATGTTCCCGTTCTACCTTGTTTAGCCAAATGATCATTTAAGACATTCATTTCCTTTTTTTAAAATTAATTTCAAATCAGAAATTCTGTGGAACCTTGCCCAAAATTATTTTCGACGGAAATATTTTTTAAATTTCTAATTTCTCAAAATGTCTTTTTCTTAAAAAATTTATTATATAGAATCGATCCAATGCACAATATCCCTTATCACACTTTTGTAATACTCCCAGCCTGATTACCCAAACGTAGTGCGTTTCAGAGTAGGGCGATATTTACAAATATGTATAAAGGATATATAAATAAACTGTTAAGGTCTTCCTTATATGAACAATCACTTTTAGCAAATTTAATTTTTTGCATTTTTTGAATAAGAAAAACCTGTCGAATTGATCTATATTATAGCTATAAAACGCAAAACTTTCTGCTGATACTTTAAAATTATATGACATTGTAGCTGCAAACATAACTGGATGATCAAAAAATTGCTATTGGCAATGGAATTCTAATAATTTTGAACATACAATTTTGAAAACAATTATCAATTTAACTTATTTTAAAATAATTGGTACATAATCTTCTTCAACAATAACGTCTGTAATTATTAAAGCAGCTGTATCTAATACTTTTTAATGGGAAATTTATATCTTTCCAGGGTCCGGGGATGTATATCGATTTTTGACCACCTTCGTTTAATAAAAAACTTTGAAAGCTAAGTATGGAGAGATCCGGTGTTCACTAAGCAGCTGATTTTTCTCAATTTGGGTTCAGATTGTCTGGGTAAAATTGTCAGTCGATTTTTCCGCCATAATATTTTTTCGTTTTTTATTTTAGTTAAATAAATTTTTTAATATACATTTATAATTTTGTATATTATTTAAATAACTTATTAACTTAGTAAATAAGTCTAAAGCACAATTTAAAATCTGCCTCTTTTTACCGGGTGAAATTCGGCAGAAAAACGTTTGTTTACATCTGCCGCTTTTTCACCCATTGGCTGTCTTACCGTCTGGGGTAAAAAAGGCGAGAATCGAAAAAACTCACGCTGTATAAGGGGGGATATAATTTTACTTACTCTGTGTTACCCAAACAGTGCGGTCGGTTACCATCAGTTGTATTAGCCGCTGCTTCTTTAAAGGAAAAATACACAACCATTTTTGACATTGATAATGCATTATATTCACGATCTATCTATCTTTTCGTCAAAAAATTTCTTCTCTAACTTTTCTAAGTCGTTAATAACGCTATTTGATGAATCAAATAACACAACCAAGAAAATAGTTTTTGATCCAAAATGTTTTTTTTTTCAGAATTTTTTAAAGCTTTTTTTTAGCCGATAATAATCATTATGATCAAAAACCAAGGAAAATATTTAAGTCAAATCATAACAGCTTTATACAGTTTAGATTTTTGAAAACAAATTCTTTATTTCTTCAGCTAGTACTACATTTCGTCAGATAATAATATATATTATCATTTTAAATAATACCTTTACTAGCAATCTATTCGTAGGAGAAAATTTTTTGACTTTAAAAGGTTTTTTGCATGTAAATAAATTAAAAATAATTTTTTGAACATAATAATGCCATTGCATTTTTCTAAGTAAGGATTTTCTGAATTGCTAGTGCACCGGTTTAAAATCCTTTCATCATCTGTTTAAATAAAAAATTACGCATGAAGACCACAGATTCTGCGCAGAAGCCCTGGATGAAAACGGAATTTTTCCATTAAAAAGTATAGCCTGATTAACATTACAGAATATTTGCTGCCAGCACAACTAAGTGGGAAAATGTCCACAATTTATTGCTGCAGCAGATATGGTTCTAATTAAATAACTGTGAACCTTTTTATGGAGTAATATTCATATCATAACGGATCCCTTGTCCTGTATCAGACCACAGACCAAATTACAAGGGATCACTCTGCGTTCCTCAAGAAGTTCAAATTTGAATCTATCATTTTCATCATTTTAAAATTACTCGAATTTCACGCTAATGACCCAAAATTGATTTCGAATTTGTAATATATGGTATAAGCTGATTTATAATTGGTTATATAAATAATAAATTAAGGAATTGAGCACTTGAACCATTTTTATTATTTCAAAGCTAAATGTTCTGACGATTTGAATAATGACTTGGTCAAAATGTAGTCTCATTTTATAAGCTCATCTGCAGAGTAGTTTCTTCTGATATTTCAAGAAGCAGGATTTTTGTTTTTTTGAAAGTAAGTTTTCACGGCGCTCCAATAAAGACGCTATCATTTTTTTCTGCAAACAGGGGCCGGTTTCATCTCTTCCTGCCTTCTTTCATTATAATTAAAAAAGTTCCAGTAGAATAAAAATGTATAAATGAGTGAAAAACATTCAAAATTATGTGTGTGGCTCAAAAATTCGTTCTGGCAGCGAAAAAATTAAGAACAATTGCTCGTGCTATTAGTTCTCCAGAATTGTTTGCGATTAATTTACTAAGCGCTAGCATGTATAACTACTTTATCATCAAGTAATTACTGTACTCAAAATATTGACTAGAATATGTTCAAGTCAGACTTAACCATGTCAAAAAAACAAATTCTACTTTAATAAACAGAGAAAAAAATTTTATGAAAAACATTTTGAAACAGAGCTTCTGATTGGTTGAGCTCAATGACTT
The DNA here is from genome assembly GCA_004367855.1 of Oikopleura vanhoeffeni. Lineage (NCBI taxonomy): Eukaryota > Metazoa > Chordata > Appendicularia > Copelata > Oikopleuridae > Oikopleura > Oikopleura vanhoeffeni. The sequence continues at coordinate 124,754 of SCLH01000980.1, read as the reverse complement.
TTTCTTCAGCTAGTACTGACAGTTTCGTCAATAATAAATATATATCATTTAAATAAATTACTTTACTGCAATCGATTTCTGAACATTACATTTTTATGCGTTAAATTCGAAATATTAGAATTATTCTCAAATGACCCATGACTCTTAAAAGCCCTCAGAAAAAGTTATAAAAATTGATTGTTTGAAAAAATACCGTCGGCTAAATCTTCTAATGTTCGAACCTACTCTGTAGAAATAAGACAAAAATAGATCCCTGAATCTTCAGAAAATGCCAAAAAAATATTTCGAGAACATATCCTTTTCTCAACAACTCCATCTCAAAAACTTACTATCTCTATAGCGTGGTTCGAATCCAACTGATGTTAGTCTGGTAGTGATGTTTTGAGCATATTATAGCAAGGTCTTTGATATAAACCGCTGAATTTTATCGTGTTTATTACTGAACCAACATTCACTCGACAACATCAAGTTATTCAACACACCTATAGAATAGTTAAACTTTTTGAGATGGATTTCTCCTGGAAAAGGATATCATCTTGCGGAAATACGAGTAAAACTAGTATCTCCCAAGAGCTGTCAAAAGTTCTGATTTTTCTTTGCTTCAAGTGTTGTTACTTGTTCCTCTTAATTGTAGAGTTGTCGTCAACGTTGAAATGGGACACCCTATCTATTCTTGCTTTTACTTTTGCGTTCAGGAAGTTCAAAATTAATAACTGCAATTTATAATTTTCGCATTTTTTGCAAACACTTAACTTATTTTATTTAGCTGTTTGTGTTTAGACTGTCGTTTCATTCAAATGGGAGCTGCTTCGTACCCAAATTGGCCAATCAAATTTTTTTGTCCTCCCATACGTTGTTAAGGTGGACGAAATTTTCTTCCTACCCAAATTAGTCTGAATGAAAAATATTTGTGAATAAACGCAACGTCATGTTTGTTAATTAGTGTGGTTTGAGAATTCACGACTGCACTTGAGCAGTCATAGGCAAACATTCGGACCATAAGTAGGGTCAGTACCGGGAGACTTATCTGCGAAAGTTGTTTTCGTGCACTCATTTGACCCACTTTGAGGCTCTAAAAATTTTTTTCATGGTTCGGAATCATCTATTGAAGAAAGGTCACCCCATAAACTCATAGATCCGCTAAGTTGTTATTTTGCAGTATGAGTCTCCTGGTACTGACTCTACTTTATTACGCAATAAGTATGCCATTACTGTGCTTTCAGTGTCAGTCGTGAAACTAACCACCCTAATGACGCATAACCATGACGATGCGTTTTTTCACAACAGATTGTATATTCAGAACGCCGTGCTTTCCGTACCCAAATTGGTCTGAATTAATAAAATATGCAGACCAATTTGCTCGAAAGCACGGCTACGTGCTTAGCTTACCAAATGTACACTAGACACGACTCCATTCAAATTATTCTGTGAACTTTTTTAAATCAGAAAAAAGCTATTTGATCAACGTACTGATAACTATTGCTCACAAAAATCACCGATGAAAACATAATTTCGCCAGATCTCATCTAAAATTAACGAATAAATAATGTTGCAATTCTTCGCGATTGATCTACAAAATCAAAAAAAAGAAATCGATAGATCAATTAAAATCCTACATCATTACGATTGGCGAGATTGAGTTGAGAAAATGGTAGAATTTGTAAAGCGAAAATTTCACGATTAGTGTTTTAATGAGAAAGCAAATTCAGAACTTGTTCTCAAACTGAAAAATAAAATTATACTATTACGGATAACCTATAGAAATGAAATCTAAATTTAATTTCTGAAAAAATTAAACTTCAATGATCATTTTATCATTAAAGAAAAAAAGTGAAGAGACTATAAAAATTTAATATTACTCTTATATATAGAAAAAATTTAAATTCATATCTTTGCCAATAATAAAACTGAATCATATTATCACTACCTTTAACGTTGATTTTAACTGGTGGCTACGGATTCTAACCAAAAAGTATAAGGATTCCCTTATTACACTTTGTGAAGTTATCCCGGTCTGATAGGAAACTAGGTATTTATATATTGGCAGATATCCACAAAAGTGTGAATAAGATATAAAAATACTTTATTCTTTCTGTTTCAACATCGTTAAAACTAACTGTAAGTTTCCGTAAGTCAAAACAATAAATGGATAAACAAGAATACAGAAAAAAAATGGGCCGAAACCCCAAAAATTTAACTGAATTTATTATATTTCAGATGATTAAAATGCGTTTTTTTGTAAACCGATTAGAAATTACCTTATATTTCAACATCCGGTTTTAACCACGTCGAAAACAATTACCAGATAGCATTGAAAATATAAAGATGACGCACTGAAGTTATGATTCCTGCTTGACCAAAAAATGACGTGTTTTTTTCGTCAAATGTGAGGTCTGAAATAATCCCCATAAAAAGGACAACCTTAGGTGTTTAATTCATTTGACTCTTTCATTGTAGATATCCAATAAGTATAGTTAAGATATAATCTGTGTCCAAATGTTTCCAATTGTGAAATAAAAAGCCTTACTTCAAGTATATCAAATCAAGTCTTTTTTTTTTTAACCAATTTCTTGCATTGTTGAACTAAAATTTTTAAAATATGATCCAAGTTTGACTCGTGTTGCGCGAATTAACTGGATAGGAATCATGCCAATCTCAATCGAATTAAACCAACCCATTTATTTCCAATATTTTTGCACACTTTTAAATCAGTCCAATATGCTAGTTTAACATATGGATTAAATTACAACTAGTATTCAATACCGTATTTTTATACATTTGAATTTATTAGAAAACAATATGTGCTTATTTTATAACGAAAAATTATATCACTGTTTTCTGAAAAAATATGGACCAGAGCTTACAATCAGTTTTTTTATACAAAATAAACGATATATAGTATCCAGCCATTTTTATGTTAACATTCTTGTTGACATGATTATAAAATACCAAAAAAACAAAACGCTAAATATCATATCCTTTTCTAACGGAAATCCTTCTCAAAAATGTTTATTATCTCTATAGCGCGTGTTCGAATCCCACTATGTTGCTAATGATTGCTTGGTATTCTTGATATTACACCGATTAAATTACTTTCCATTTATCAAGACCGCTTCCTATAATCAACTCAACAATCACTCAGACAACTCAGTGGTTTTGAACACCGCTATAGAGATATAAACTTTTTAGTAGAGTTCCGTCGGTAAACATTATCGTTTATTTATTTATATATGTTATAATGAATTTCTGTCAGTACAATTTCTTTTATAAAGTCACGTGGTGAGTTCAATATTTGTTTCTAAACCATCAGAAGGTATATTCTTACAATCGAGGAAGAACGAGCATCTGAGTCAAAATGCGAATTAATTGAATTATTGACTTTGAAACCACTTATCTGATTAAGTTTTAATAGCTTATATCTGAGCAACATCTCCAGTGAATAATAACATAAAAAAAAAGAATTTGTCCGATCGGACTATCTTGATTTTATTTGAGATTAGAAATTGTTAATTATCAAGTTTTGTTAAAAAATTGGAATTATTGACCATTTTCTTGTTAATTATAGTTTCTCCAATATTGTGTTCAGTTAGATGTATCTAAAAAGTTAAGCAAATGATCTTTTCTAAAATCAAATAATTCTGATAATTCGTCGCCTTTGACTCAAGATGCCCTTCTTCCTCGATGAAAGATATGGATCACCGCCCTCAGATACGAATCCAAATATTCGAAAATGCAAATCAGCCATTTGAGTTGGTTGATCATTTCTAATTCGACCATGAAATTCGGCCTATTCGCCAATCAAGGGTTTTATGGTCTAATTATCTGCGGTGGTGTGTGTCAGAGAGTGAGTTAGAGTGTGTAGCTGCGTGAAGCAGATAATCCAAACCAGACTAGAAATTTCCATTTGGAAATCAGCTTTATTTGGCATTTTTAAATAAACAACAAATTATAATTTTTTGATTTGATATCGGTTTTGTGAGGTTATCGATTGAACGCCAGGTAGCATTACACATTCCAATTTCTCCCATTTTGATACCGACGAGTGTAATTAGTCACATCAGATAAATTAAACGAGTCCGTTTCAGTAATTGAATTCCCCGATTCTGCAATAGCGCGTGCTATCTCTCGGATGGCTAAATTAATATTCGATATTTTGGTGCGAACTTTTCTATAAATTACGCCACTCAGAGCACTGGATCTTCTATAAACAAATTATTCAAACAGTTCTATATCAAATATTTAATTCTATTATTTAAAATCTCGGTATTTTTATTTAAATTTTTTGGATTTTTTTAATTTTTTCCAAATTATTCACCAAAACTCAACAATGTGCTGTGCCGAAATGTCAATGAAAAAGTTTACGATGAAACGGGTGTCTATCGAAATGTACGGTCGAGTCGCTTCAGAAGCAAAATAATTCATACAATCCGAAAAATGTCTAGTGATATCAAACACACCAAATGGCTTTTATCGAGTTATCAGCATGTGTATTCATTTCGAATTGCGATGAATAAATGGGACAAATCTGTTCTCTTTTTCTGACATTTCAGCCGAAAACATCTCTTCCACTTATAACGTGCAATATTTTAATTTCATATTTAAATATTAATCACTTTTAATTCAATCAGATGGTTTTTTTAGTGCTTCGTTTTCATCAATTTTACCAAAAAATCGATCAACAAAATAACTCACTGTGAGTGACGAGCAGGGTTGTAAAAGGCTGATCCCGACCAAATTTCCCATCCTTTCATCCTATCCCCAAAAAAATGAATCCAGTTATATAAAAAAAATTCCACTAATAAAATATATGCTTTAAATAATTCAAAATTTCGTCATATCTAGAATTCTGAATTAAAAAAAAATTTAATCTCAAAATCTAGCCATCAGATTTACCCATATTCCGGGATAGGCTATCCCCTTTTAAAGCTGTGAGTATGCTTTAAATCGTACCCACTGTATCCAAGTACAAATACTTTCAACTTAAAATCCGTAACTGATCTGAACATATTTTAAATCCTTAACTGACGTTCTTATTTAAAACCGCACATTTGTGCCTTTCATTGTATAATAAAAAAATCTACCTGAAATCAGCTTGGTGTTTATCTTAAAGTTATCAAAAAATTTTGAATTTATAGATTTGCCGTTATTCATGAAACACGTTTACTTCAAAAGATAGATCCAAATAATTATTCTTGGCTACACACTATACTAATACTGCAGATGAAATACTAAACAAAACAGTATTTTATTTTTATTTTGCCAATTTTAAAAATATTAATTTATAATTATGTGTCGACAGTGTCTACTAGAAACTTTACTACTTAGACAAAATTAATGTAAACTTAATAACACATTATGTATTCGAGCGAAACGAGTGTTAGTTTTTGAAACATTAAAAATGTTTTACAGCCATAATTATTTTTAATTTTGATAAGAGAAAACTTTCATATTGAAATAATATCATATATTAAATTACATATCGATACGAGCTTTTTGTCAATTTTCACTAGATTTTAAGCCAACATTTTTATATAATTCGGCTTTTGAAGTAACCAATCTGATTACATTATTAGATAGCTCAAACTGAGCACAAATCTTGAGAACATATCTTGTGAATAATAAAATTAAAAATTGTCTGAAACCTGATCATTGTTTCCAATTTTTTTTTGCAAAATAATTTACAAACATTTCAGTTATCTCAGAAAAAACATATACAACCGATGAATCAATTTTTTATTTTATTATCACAATATTTTGCTCAGTTGAGCTTGTCTGAGAATATTATCGAATAAGTTGTGTTTTAAAAGCCAAATTATACAAAACTTTGGCGTAAATCTAGTAAAAACGACCAGGAAGTCTCGTTATCGTATTGCAAATCAAGTTATTTTGTTAAAACAACAAACTCTTTTAACATGTCGAATTTGTTATGAAATTAAACGGAATTTTAAAGAAAGGACCTTCGTATTTTTTGACAATTGACAAAATTCATTAGCAAAATTCGTTAAGAATAAATTTGCAAGATGTCTCCTAAAAAACAAAAGCGTGTATTGGCCAAGAAGCATTTCAAATTTAGTCTGTAGGGTCAGAAATAATTCCAAATAAACATAGTGTTTTTTCTAGTTCGTTTTTTCATAAAAATAATTTAACCCTTGAGGCTCCGGACTATTTTAAAAAACACCTGTAGATTAAAGACCAAAAATTGCAGGTCGCTTGTGAATAATTCACTTTTTAGGAAAACATTTTCTGAAACTGCTCCATTTTTTATTTTTGTCCTGACGGCTCAGAGTAAATTTTTATTTCTATGAGAGTGATTTCGATGAATTGCGTCGGTAAGTTTTTTTTTTCGGAAAACACCTGTAGATTAAAAACCGAGAATTGCAGGTTTTTTCTGAGGAAGTCACTTTTTAGAAAATTCAATTTTAAACCTTTTTCATAATTAATTTCTGTTCTGCCGTCCCCCCTTTTCTCACAAAAAATTGCGTAGGTTGAAGCTCAATTTGTAAATGTTACTTTTTTATAGAGTTAATAAAGTCAAAATGTGAATTTCATACTATTAAAGTTTAAGTTTATCTCAAGGACTAGAGTACAATAAAGTTGAAAGCACTTTTACTTTTCTCGTAATAAGCGCTCAAAGTCGCATCACTTAAGTGGTGTTTTAGCTTCTAAGGGTTGACAAAGTTATGTTTATTTTTGTATGTAGAATCTACATTGTAGATACATTTTTTAACTGGAAATATACTCTGTTTTGACGTATTTGACTGCTGGAAACTGATATTCTTCATAATGAGGTTATTTATTTCTTCATGAAAGAATTTGATTTCCACAGGTTTATAGTCTAGTTTTGGTAAAGATATCAGTTTATTTAGAAAACTATAAAAAGTGATTTATGACGTTTAGGATATTATATTGCATATTTATGAACATTCATTTAATGTTTTCCGAGTACTTTTTTATGAAAATGTACAGAATAAAATACTGAAGAGATTTTTTAGCTTGTGTGGAAAAATAACACAGCATTTCTAATTTTTTTCACAGCTCAAATTTGGCTGCATTGTTCTTGATAAAGTAGGCTTGGGTTTCTGATCTGTGAATTAATTTTAGCTTTTTATTGCTCAAATTATTCTGAAAATTTTTGTTTTTGGGTTGAAAAATTTGCCGCGATTTTAGTTGACTAGACCGCGTTGAAAGTGCCTTTTTCAGATAATATTCTTCAATGACGAGGGTAATGCAGGTGTTTGACCATTTTGGCACGTGACTTTTCTTTTTTCGGTCTGCTCAAAACCAATAAATTGATAACTCCACCTGTATAAAGTCCGATTTTCATGCTTTAATCGAGGACGAACGAGCATTTTGAGTCCAACACGGCAAATTAAATCGGCTTTTGAAAACGACTTATCTGATTAAGTTTTAAGACAACTAAAACTGAGCACCGATATCTAGTGAATAATATAAAAAAATTGGTCCAAATCGGATCATTTTAAGATTTTTTGGAGATCACTGCAATTATTTAAATATCAGTTTTTGTTGAATAATTGGAAACAAAGGTCTGATTTGGACCAATTTTTTGTAAATTTATTTGTCTCTCAATATTTGTGCTCAGTTTGAGCTACCTGAAAACTTAATCACATATCGAAAAACCGGCCTAGTGTAATTTTTATGTCAATAACAACATAATAACATAGACGATTAACATAAAAATTACACTAGGCAGGTTCTTCGATATATCGTTTTCAAAAGCCAAATTGGTTCTTATTAATTCGCCGCCTTTCATTCAAAATGCTCATTCTTCTTTGATTAAAGATATTCAATACAGTATTGTCGTGACTTTTTTCATAAAATATCGAGCTGTGTTTGATAAATATTTCGGATTAAAACTTTAGAAAACTACATAACCTTTTTTGTTAGGTTACTTAACTAAGGTAAGCTGAACATTTGACGATTTTTGATGCAATATTTTAAAGTTTATCCAGTTGAAATTTTTGCTCGCTTCCTCTTCTAAACTTCTCCTTGTTAAAATAAATACCACAAAGATGTTTCCGGAAGAAAAATTTAAATTTTAGAACTTCCACGATTACAAATTCAGAAGTTTTAATTTTTGGTCTCAAAAGTCCTTATAATTTAAAACAAAATAATTTTGAAATTGATCTGGAATCGTCCTCTAATAAAAAAAATAGATTTATTTAAATTTAATTAAAGCTTAGAACATTATTAACCTTTTTACCGAGTCGGTGTTATTTGAGCACTTCTTGAGCCGATTAAGCTGATAAAATGGGGGGTTTCTTCAGAAAACGATCAAATAGAGCTTCGAAAGTTATTAACCGCAAATCTGTAATTTGAAAATAAGCTTCAAATTTCTGTGAGACGAAATCACTGATGAAATACAGAATATACTGGTTGAGTCATCTGTTTTCCATGGTTTTCAACGGACCTAAAAAATTAAGCCAAATTCTCCCTTCTTATCTCTTTCTGATTGGATCAGAGAGCAAGTCCAGCTTAAGCCATACAAAATAATAAATACTAATAGGGATGTTGTCTCTTTTCCCGCTTTATATAATGAGACGAGTCGGGCGATAGGATGGGTCCACTCGGATTCGAACTCCGGCCCCGAGGTCAGAAACGTTTTCACCATGAAGTTCGGTTGGATGAAGGATATTATGTGTTCCGTAAAATGTGTTCCAGTGCGAAATATGAGAGGCATTATCTTAAATAAACAAAGATGTACCTTTAGTCTTGTACACTGGGTGAACCCTTATCCGTACACGTCAGCTCGGGCAACAATCGTTCGGATAAGGGTACAACGTACGGATAAGGCTAAACGTCTATATATGCGTTAAGGCTTATAAGAGTTTTCATCTCGACCAAAAATCGTACGGATAAAGGTACATCGTACGGATAAGGGTACGTACGGATAAGGGTACACACCCAGTGTAATAGACCTGATCCCTAACAGCCTAAAATTCAGGCCCTAAATCCATTGAAATTAACTATGTCTCGGGTAAGATATTTAAAACACTTATGTCTGCTTGATCAGGATTTGATGCTCAAAATATATTTGCGTGAAATTCCAAATATAGAACTTTTATAGGATAGCCCCAAATACGGACTTCAAAGAAACTTCGAATTAGCTTGTCTCTCATGTTAAGTTTAGTTACTCATATCAATACGACTGTTTAGAATTGCGACAAAATCGATTTGTTTAATTAAATTTACTTAAACCATTAGAAAATTTGCTGACTGGTTCATTATCACTATAAGTAGGAACAATTCCGTAGCCCATTTTGAGAAACTTTGCCTCAAAATAATCCTTCGATGGAGCCTTTATTTTCAGCATCTACTGAAAAACAGCAAAAACTTCCGAATAAAAATGTGAAAAAAATTTTATTATCATTTTTGGCCAATTTAAACAAAAAAGAGAAAATTTCGATTTTTTTAATTTTTAATTTTTTTCACTTGACAATATAAACAATTTTTTTTGCTTGATAGACCTGAATGAGATATTTTCAAATTTAATGTTTAATTTTATTGCACATCTTTTGATATAAAAACGAAGTAAGAGAGGGTACGAAATGGTATAAAAACCGGTGAAAATCGACATTTTCCGGTTAAATAACTGGTTTCCCAAATTTCTTTTTACAGCATTGTAAATTTTAGTCTAGATGGCCGAAATTGTTTAATTGATGGAGCAACTTGATTTCGGGAAACATTTTCACGGAATTGTTCCTAACTATAAGTTATAAGCTTATAGCTTTTATAAGTGTTTTAGTGATGAGTTATAAGTAGGGTGCGCTGCGCAGTGGTCCGTGCGCAGTGGTCAAAATTCTAAGTTTTACATTAAGTTATTGAGACCAAAACGGAAAAAAATATCGGGACAAAAAACTACGAAGAAATAAAATGAAATATTTCAAGTTATTTTTTCGGCATTTCTGGCCAGGGAAAACGACGGTTAAAATATTTAATGGGCATGTGCATTTTTTCCGCAGTCTTCCGCATGGTTCTCACTATGCGCATCGGGAAGCTTTGTGAATTCTGCATGAATGAAAAAAATAAAATTTAAGTAACGAAGAGGGGCCCCCTCTGAGGGGGTCTTGGAGATTTTCAGCTAACAAAGTGTTCCGCCTACGCATTTTTTTTGTTGAAATCACAAAAAAAATTTGAAAATTTTCGAACAATTTATTTTTTAAAAAAAGGGGGGATTTGGGGTCTCACCCAACATAGGCGTGCACACATAATAAATTCTCCTAATTAAATACGGACTTCAAAAAAACTTCGAATTAGCTTGTCTCTCATGTTAAGTTAGTTACTCATATCAAAATGACTGTTAAGTATGACGACAGAATCGATTTTTTTAATTAAGTTAAATTAAAACATTTTAAAAAATTGCGGATTGCTTCATCATCACTATAACAAGCAAATACATATTTACATTTAGGGGGCACCCCTCATAAATTGAGGCTCAAATAAAAAATCTATACAATTATATTTTCGTAGTATTTTCTGAAAATATACAGCCTGAGTTTTCTCGTTTGCGACGTTTTTTTTCGTCCGCCAGGTAGACAGCCAAAGTTGCCTATACTTTGCTATAGATTACGTAATAATTTGCCGGACGAAAAAAAACGTCGCGAACGAGAAAACTCAGGCTGTAGAATATTTGAATAAATAGTTTAGGCGGTGTCAAGAAGTTAATCTGCTTACAGCTTTTCGATATTTTTTTGTTTGAAAATAAGGTTTTAAGGTTGTCCTCAGAAAATTACTTAGAAAAATTCTCAAATAATTCAAATTTAGAAGTTTGTTTTTTGAATTTTTTATAATTTTTTTCAAATCACATTTAAAATGGTACAACTTAGATAATTAATCACCTCAGTTTTCGTTTTTCAAGTTTTTCCGAACAACTAGCTGGACCACGAAATAACTATTCGTTTACCCACCTAGTACGTGGCACCTACACTTATGTTAAGGGGGTACCCCTCATAAAATGAGGCTGAACCAACAAATTTTCCAGATTTAATTTTGACTATTTTTTCTAAAAAAATGAACGATTTAAAGATGACTGGTATTATTTTTACATCCACACTCAGCCAGGAACCAACTTTTTCAAAATTTTTATTTATTTTATTTTTTTTGTTATTTCTTTTAACGAAAATTTCTTGATTTTGAAAAATGTTAGGACAGCTTTCGAAGAGTAAAAAACATAAAAATTAATGTTTTGATAATACACGCCCTTCGCGGGGTCATCAGCTGTTCATTCATATATGTTCCAATATTGTGACTTAAAAATCCGGGAAAATAGGCTTTTCCGCGAGCCTCTTTAAAATCAGCTCAAAAAATCGTTTTTGCGTTTTCTAGAGCGAATTTATTTCGAATTTTTCGAAACGATTGTACACGACCTGGGTTTCTTGTGGTTCATAAAATTGAAAAAAAATTTTCTACCCTCAAAACTCACGAAAAATAGGCTATTTGCTACAAAATATGACTCTACTTTGACGCTCGTTCCTGATTAGTCGAGCAATCAGTGATACTGATTATTATGTTTGGGATGTGAGATTTAGTTCATATCTACAGCTAATAACAAATTAGTATCACAATGTATAGTTTTCCAATATTTCCCTCAAAAACCATAAAAACGGCATTTTCCCCACGGAGGGTACCCCCTTAAGGGGGTGTGCATGTCTGATTTTGATGAAATTAAGAGGCAATCAGAGTGCACCAAATTGCTTCGGGAGGTCTACAAAATGTATTTCCGATAAAATCCTCAAAAAAAATATTTCGAAATTTTCGCGTTTTCGCGTTTTCTGATTTTTTTCTAAGTATTTTTTTCAGAATTAAGTCAACAAATATTGTTTGTTAATATTTGACCCCTAAAACTTCAAAATATCGGCTTGACGCAAGCCAACTTTAAGTTCATTCATTCTGTAACTTTCGTTTCAGCCTACTTTCGAAAAAATCAGAGCTTATTTTTTTTCGAAATTTTCCGAACTTTTTTTCGAAAAATCATATTTTCGAGTCTGCATCGAAATTTTCAAAAATGGCTCCTAGAGATCTCGGGCATGTAACAAGGTGTACTTTGAAAAAATTTGGGCCTTTTTTGAAATTTAACCTCGAAGAAGATAGATTTTAAACCTAAAAATTGCGAAAATTGGCCAAAAATCGTCGGTTTATTGGTCCGCTTTAGTCATGGAAATGAAAATCGCTCTCCTACAAGTCTTATTTTGCTTATTTCACGTATTATGTCAACTTTTCAACAAATTTCGATTTATGGTCTGGGAGGAGATAGATTTTAAAATTTTGCGAAGTGACCTCCTGTTACGACTATGTGACGATTGGTGTAATAATCAAAATGTGAGTTTGGCGTCTAATTTCCCAAGATGAAGGTCTACAAATTGGCATTTTTGGAATTATTTCTAAAGCTTCAGATTTTCCTAAAGTAGCTCTGCAAAATTGCAAATCAGACATGCACACCCCCTTAAGCGAGTGGGTGACGATATCTGAAAGTTCCCAGAACGCCTTTTCATTGACCAATTATATAGAAATTTTTACCGAGTGTTTTGACCAATGAGATTTTCTTTAATTTTTTCCAAAATATTATCTATTTTTACAAACTCTGAAATTACTGATGAAATTTCATGGTTTTGAAATTAAAAGATCCCATTTCGATACAAATTTTTTTGTAACATATCAATTTGATAAATAAACAAATTTCGCTTTAAAAACTACCAAAAAAATTGAAATTAAATTTTTCATCGACGAGTTTCAGTAGAAATTCAGTAGAGTTTTGAGACCACAAGACAACATTTAAAAAAGACGGCTGAGGAAGATTTCAAGCCAGGCCTCATCAATTTACTTTGAAGCGTAAATTAAAAAAGTGCATTTAAGGTTTAGTAGGTTAAAACCTATTATCCTGGCCAGCTAACGACGTTGGTCAACTAGCTCTCAGCAGTCACATTCATAAAGACTTATTATACAGTAATATAAATTATACAGTAATTAAAAATTACAAACTATATAAACTGAGTTTGCTGAAATTATAATGCCGGTTTAAAAAGTCTGACATGACAACAAATTGAAAAAAAATTGTTAGTGGCTGAAAATGTAAACATAACAAAGTGAAGCAAAATATCAAATTGGCGGGGGTCTCGCGGCTCTTTGATGTCTGGTTTTCTCAATAAAGAGCGCTAAAGAGTAAAATTGGAGGAAGCATTTTCGCCGTAATCCCTTGAAAATCGGACTTCACAACTTGTTATCGAACTTTAAAATGGTTAATATTATAAAATTGTGACAAATCACTGTATAAGTATATCTATAACGAGGTCCTCTGGTCATTTTTTGCCACTTTTGCAGTCAAAATTTTTATATAATTCGGCTTTAGAAACCGACTCATCCGATTAAGTTCTTAGATAGCTCAAACTGAGCTAGTGAATAATAAAATAGAAACAATTGCTCCGAATCGGACCATTTTTTATATTTTCCTGAGATTACTGAATTTGTTAAATGTTCAGTTTTCGTTTAAAAAATGGAAATAATGGTCTGAATTGGACCATTTGTGTTGATTTATTTTTTCTTAATATTTTTGCTTAGTTTGAGCTATCTAAGAACTTAATCGAATGAGTGTTGTCAAAATACGAATTATCAAAAACTTTTTGATAAAAAAGTGGAAAAAATGAACAGAGGACCCCGTAATTGATATCATATAAGTTTTTGTTCAAATTAGAATATCAAGCAAAATACATTGTTTATTACCAATGTTTATGCTATATTTTAATACAAGTCAAATTTTTTTTGCATAATTTGGTTTAAAAATTTAATTTTAATTCTGATATTTTATTTTGATTGGCACGTTACATGAAATGACAGTTAAAGGCGTCAACTTTGTAATCTTGCAGCTGATGGATTTTGAGCATTGGTAATATTCAAATTGATACGTATAACGGAAATTTGACGATTTAACCTAAGCCTTATCAAGTCAATTTTCCCCCTATATGTACAGATATTTACGTCAAAAAACTTTTCAAAAATGGTATCATTTTGCATAACTTATGTATGATGTTTTTCTCTTGTGTTTCGATTTTGAATTAATTATATTGATTATTTATTATAGTATATTATTAAACAACAATTAATAACATCATAATCAATTTTTTTAGTTAATCCTCAAAATTAACCATTTGTTGATATTTATAAACATGTTGCAGCTTCCTGCAGGGCCCGCCGAAGAACTGCTTTATCTTAAAATTCATATTGCAGCTGTCGGAAAATACATATACATATATGTAATTCGTGATTTTTTCAAAAGTTAATATTTTGATAATTCTCAAATTAAAATTTCTATTTACAAATTTCTATGTACTGAAATTATGACAGTTCACAATAGCTCGCTATAGAAATAAGTATTTTTAGTAAAATTTTGTATGTTTTATGTTGGACAACAATTTTGAAATGAAATTGTATCACATTAGTGCTTGAATAAAATTAATATACATTTATTTTTGTTCGAATTCCTTGTAACTGATGGTGGTGTGAAATATAATGGTAGTGTTTATTTTAAAGACGATTTATAAAGTGAAAATAATCGATCTGAAAAAAACAGATCATACAAAGTGAGCTCAAAAGTGGCAACTTACGTTTGAAATACTTTTTATTCGAAAATTATGAGGTGGCAAAAAGTTTCCCATAAAGACAAAAAAAATTGAAAAAAGTGCAAATCTGCCAAAATGCACCGACCCCCTCAACTCGTGTGGGGCCTTACTGAAGACTTTTGTCAATAGACTATTGATTAACAGCTATGTTACGAATTTTTTCAACTGTCCTTACATCAGGTCAAAATCGAATTAACAAGCGCTTGCCCCCATCACTCATGAGAGCTTTAATATTTCCTTGAGCCATAAAACCCCATTTGGTGACCCTACTCTTAGCTCAAATAATTGGAAAAGTTTCAGAGATCAGACCTTAATTATATTTCACGGTTATAAAATCAAGGATAGACTTAAGTTTATAGCATATAATATGACCAAAAAAAATTTTCTTACTTATTTCAAGATATAAATTATTGAGATTTTACCTGACAAATCCATTAAATGATTGGGTTTTCCATCAAATTTCTTTATTTAGTAATTTTGGATATTTTAAACATAGATTATTAATTATAATTAGATTTATTTCACAGTGTGAGATTATTATTTATTGAGTAATAATTAAGTATTCAGTTTAAATCACTCAAATTTTATTTAATTGATAAATCGAACGGAAAAAGAAATCATTTTATAGTTCAATCTATTTTAATCGGAATTTCATAAATAAGACTCACACAAAATCTTTATAACATATCTCGAAATATTTCCATAAATGCTTCAAAATAAAAAAAAATGAGGGGAGGCAATTTTTTGACCCAAAACTGCTCATTTTTTTTAAATAAATACGCATGTTTAGACATACCATGGAATTGCTTCAAAAAGTTCCAAAATTCCTTTTTTGAGGCACAATTGTATGACTTTCTATTAAAATATTTTCTTAAAATTTTCCAGTTTAAATGCTTCGAAATACAACATTTTATCCTTGATTATAGTTAATTGTAATCATTTCTAATTATTTTGAGAGCATTGATCTAGATTATTATTCTATTAAATACTATTTAACGCAGTAATTAACTTCTTTTCCAGTTACAATGCGTCAAACAGAAAATTATACAGGAGGAAAATTTTTCCTCAAAAATTCCAAATTTTCTACTCAGTTAAAATAAATCATCAATATATTACATGTATATCGTATATCGTTTTACCAACGAAACTCCATCTCAAAAACGTTAACTATCTCCATAGCGCAAGTTTTAATGCCACGTATGTTGTCTTAGTGGTTGTCTTAGTGATTGCTTGAGTGATCACACACCGAACAAATTAAGCGGTGCCAATATCAAGCACTTTTGCCTATAATCATGCTCAAGACAATCACTGAGACAACATTAGTGAGATTCGAACAGGCGCTAAAGAGAAAGTAAACGTTTTTGAGATGGAGTTTTGTTGGTTAAAGGATATAATAAAAGCTGTCACGTTTTCAATACCGATGTTGTTTTTTGTAACAGGAACTTGAGCGCGTTGATTGGATAACTAAGTGATTGATAAAATGCCGCTAAATGAGCGAGCGCAGGGTTTCAACACAGAAAAATCGTGAATAGAAACGGGAAGATGGTTTTTGAGTTCGGGTATTGAGTTTTTTAAGATAAATTAAGTCTTTCTATTTTTTGTATATTTCTGATCATCAGTTAAAAACTTTTTTAGATAATTTATTTTCTCAAAATTTTTTGCAAGTATTACTGGTTTTTGTATTTTTCCGATCCTTAGTAACGAGCTATCGGGCAATTTCAATTTTTATTCAAATTCACAAAATTAACCAACAAAACCCCATATTTGCATTTATTTAGTTTTTCGGATCTCAAAGACAAAAAAACCCTTAACCATTACACACCAATAATTTTGTATCCCATTACACACTTATTGTACTATATTGTACATACTTTTCAAAAAATCATAAAATCACTATCACACATCCGATCTCAAAGTTACGACTTATTAAGCAAGTTCAAACAAATATCTTCAAACTTATCTTTTTNAAATAGTATTTTTTCAATTTCAAAAGCGACACTCCTTCAGCGATAAAAGTCACATTTTCGATATTTCTGTCTATATATAAAAACTCAGACATTTTCAAATTATGTATTTTAGTTACATATGCAACATTAAATAATTACCTAACTGAAGCATTTTTCAAAATTATTCTCTGATTAGTATTATTGGAGTAAAGAAGTTTTTTGTAAACTCTAATTAAGGGGTCGCATATACCCGGCAGATTGGAGTCAATAAAATTCACGAAAGTAATTAGTTAGTTTATTTTTATCGTCAGCTCAACCAGAAAAAATGTGTTCCAGCTCATAAAATTAATTTTTTATCTATTTCAGAAAAGATTTGAGCTCGATTTTTCACCTATGAAATCGTAAAAATTTGACAAAAAATCAAAGCATTATAAAAAATTTTCCGCATTTTTCGTCCAAAATTTTTCCGTTTTTTAATTCAAATCTGTGGGTGAAAATCAAAAAATAGTCACTTTAATTTTTTTCATAGATGCCTACATATTTTCTGACCGCCGTTTGAAAATTCATGAAATCTTTATTTTTTTATCTTTTGTCGACTGTTCAAGAAATATTATGAAAATTTTCCGCAAATCAAGTCCAAAATTTTTTTTAGTAGTTTTTTGAATTCGCAATAAAAATTCAGGCGAAATCAATTATTAGTTTTTTATGATATCTATTAAACATTTCTAAACTATTGATGAAATTTAAAACACTTTGTGGTACAACCGGTTAGTGCCATTTGGCACTCAATTTTTATAAATTTAATTCTTGTAAAAGATTCTCAATGAAATGACGGGTGTAATGGGCGTGATTTATTGATAGCCAGGACATGTTTTAATATCAAAACGCAAATGAAGGTCTTTTTTTTTGTTTGAAAGTGTTTTTCCCTATTTTTCGCCATTTTTGACAATTTTTCAAATAACAAAATAAGATATTCAGGAAATTTTTAATGTGAAGAATGATTCACCCACTTTCAAGCGCATTACACCCAAAAATGACTGAAGTTTATCAATATCGTCTTAAAAAATCTAAAGTTGGGTTTAGTTGGAAATGGATGTACCATGAAAAGTTGTTCATTATATTTTTACAGATACTCAGTTATGTTAATAAAGTTAAAATATAAACATTTGCAAGAATGAACACTTTTATTGGAGAAAAAAAATTACAGGGGGTGTCGCATTTTAAGGGTTTTTCGATAGCCAATTGTCGCAAAAGTACAAATCGTTGGACTTTTTACCTCTTTTTGATATATTTAAACAAGACGCTCTAAAACAACAATCAAAAGTGACGGATGGCTCGTCCAATCAGAAACGTGCTCACAAATGACAGAATTATTTTTTCAAAATGTATCTCCTCCCTGAGTTTCAAGTTCAACAATGATTCATTGTTAATAACCGGACAAAACGTGAGCAGACCAATATGAAGAGTTTTTGGAAAAATTCTTTGATTTGGCTTCAGAATCACCATGAACAGTATTTTGAGCCTATGTTAACTAGACCTATGTTAACTTAGACCATTGTTTCTATTTTTTAACAAAAACTAATAATTAAACAATTTAATAAATCTTAAAAAAAATAAACATTCGTCCGATTTAAATCAATTTTGAATGTTCATATTAATTAGATAATTGTGCTCAGTTTTAGCTATCTAATAAATAAATCGGATAACTCGTTTTCGAACGCCGCGTTGTTTTCTCACTCCACGCGTTTTTGAGGGATCAAATCTTCACGACAGGGCAATAAGGGGATAAACACTTTAAATTAATTACAATGATGTCTATTTATTTCGAGAAACCAAATAAAATTAAAGAAAATATTCTCATGATAGCAATAATCTAGTTTAAAAATTTTGTAGAATTCTATCACATTGTAGATATATATAGATTATAGATATCGTATTTTAATATTTTTTCCAGTGGCTATGCGTCTAAATAAAACATTATTTTTAATCATATTAAATTATACACAAAATTGAATTCAGCTGATATGCGTCAAACGAAAACATTATACTTAATAATACAGTAAATTAACAAATTATAGATTTCATCAATTAATTATTATTTGTCACCAAGTGTATAAAATAGACAGAAAATTGAACTTCTCCGAAACTCCGATTCCGAGGTCGCTGATTTTTTGCGCAGTAGCCCTAGGTATTATGTTTAATCATATTTAATTATACAGAAAATTGATTTCAGCTAATATGCGTCAAATGAAAACATTATACTTAATTATACAGTTAATAAGAAAATTATAGATTTCATCAATTAATTATTTTTCATCACCAAGTGCATGAAAATAGACAAAAAATTGAATTTCTTCGAAACTCCGATCCCGATTATAACAGAAACATGTAACCTCTTACCTTCTTGATTTAAATAAAATGTTATTCAAACGACAACTTGTCTATAAAATAGGCCAAAATCGGTTATTTAACCCCCACCTGCAGCGGTGTGTTTTCAAAAACAGAGACCAAAAATATTTTGAGAAGTATCATTTTGGCCGGCGAAAATTTTTTTTTCAATTTTTAGAATTTTGACGAGTTTCAGAAATTGCTCATCAGACCGGAAATGCATGATTTGAATTAAATTTTTTGTTAAATGCAGTTGAAACAGCACTGGAACCAGATAATAATCTACAAATATACTATTAAACGTTGTTTTTGAAGACGAATATTTTGACATTCTTTGTTTTGGTACCCAGAATCACTTGGTGGTGTATATGTCGGTCAAAATTGTAAATTTACGAATTGAGAAGGTGCGCAGCGCATTGTGCGCAAGAAATTTCATTAATTACAAATTGTGGTTCATGAAATTCTTCCTAAGAAAGGCATATAAAAAGTGTCCGAAAGCTGAGAGTGAATTAATTTTTTCATAAAAAACATTTCTCCGCCTACGCATTTTCGATGGTTAAATTTTTCCATCAAATAAGTGAAATTTTTTCAAACTTATTCAAAAATTATTTATTCTGTTTAAACCAAAATTTCGTTGTGGTCACGCAGCCTGACTCACGCTTTTGCCGTTTTTAATTAGAAAAAATAAATATTTATCTCTTTCGATCGAGTTTAAAGCCAGAAAATACAGTAAAAATAAGACACCATAAAATCGAAAATCAGATTTTTTGCCCAGTTTGTTGCCAATCCATGTTTCATAGTTAGCGAGTACTAGTGTGTTTTAAAACACTAAGTGACAGGTGGGTAATCTAACATGGCGTGCAGGTGGGGGTTAACTTTCAAACTTAAAATCCCTGAAAGAATAAATTTTGCGTACACTCGCGTACACTAAAGACGTCCAAATAAGTGACATAACTTCTTTGAAAAGTTTTATTATTATCGAAAAAAAACTCGCACGAGGAGGTATCGTATTTAGGCATTATAGATTAATTTTTAATAACCAGATTGTTACATACGTCAAACTGAGCTGGTTTTCGCAGTTATTGACGCATGTATAATTTATAAAGTTTAATTAAAACGTCCCTTCCACAAGTTATAATTTACATTATTTTGAAAGCATTGGCAATAATAAGGCTTAGGTGCAAATTTTTTGACATTTTAGTTAAGTCATATATTGTACGCTTTATGTAAAAGTTGTTTTCTAAACAATAAACCAAAATGAATGAAACTCAAATTTTATCACAAAAATATAAAAAACTTATATTGTAAAATTAAGGGTTGTTTTGTATAAAAATAAGCGTTTATAACCCTTTTCAGGAACGGAACTTCCTTCACGGAACCCTCGTTTTGGCTTTAAAATTTTTTTAAATTCCTACAAAATATACTACTGTAGTATAATGACCGTTTCAATATTTTCTAAATTGCAATCACCCATAAAATTAGAAATGTGAATTTCGAGAATTTATTGAAAACTTGGTTAACCCTCCGAAGCAATTAAAAAAAGGTCCGCCCAAGCACGATAGCCTTTCAGGAGGCTATTTTTTGAGCGTTTTTTACAGAAAATTCTCATGAGATCAACCTTCATTTTTTTTTATAATCAAGTTGAAGAGTTAAATTTTCGAAAAAATATTTCATATTCTAGAAACGTTATGTTTAATTATAAAAAAAAGCGTTCGAAAAGCAAAGTTAATTAAAGCACGTGAAAAGCACGTTTGAGAGTTGTCCCAGATATCTCCAGAAAGCTAATTTTTCTTGCAAATTGTACTCAAAACACTTTCCGAAAAACTGGCTTATTTGAAATTTCAATTCCAAATTTGCATCAAAAAGTATTTTTTTTTGGATGTAAAACTTAAGCGAAAACTCGCCTTTCAATCAACTTGTCATTTATTTTTTAAATTCACATTGTTTAATTTTAAAATGTTTCTGAAAGACAAGTTTCTGCGATCATTTTTTCATCATTTTTGGCTGATTTAAAGTGACTTTAGCCTTTTAAATGGCTATATGCCTCGGAGGGTTAAGAGTATAAATAACTAAATCAAAATCACGAGTATTTGTCTCCTTATAAGGTTCAACATTAGCCATTAATTTGGTCAATTTATTGACATATCAACTGCAGAAAATGTAGAAACCACCATATGGTTAGGGTTATACTCGGGAGCACAAATAGAATCTGCAACAATAACAACGCCATATTCTATGTAGGCCTTTGGGGTAAAATCTTCTCGAACGAACTGATTCCGGTCTTGATATTACTTTTTTTAGCCAATTTTGATGAGAAATGTCGTAGGCGGAAAAGCTGAAATGCAAATCAAGTTAGACTGCCTTGAACACCACGGTACTTTGGTTAAGAAAGAACTGACAAAAAGTGGTAGAAATCAAGGTTTACAGGTCGAAGAGGCCGATTTTTAGGGGAACCTATTCTTGTACTCAAATTCGCCCATCATTTTTTTTGTCTTCAGTATATATTGCGTTGTTGGATACAAGAAAAAGTTTGGTTGCCAACCGGTAAATAAGGTTAACCGGGAGGGGAAAATTTTGTTTAAAAAGTTTATCTTTCAACCTTAACTAAGCCTGAAACAAGGAAAAGTCTAAATAAGGCTTGCTGAGCCTTATCTCACGACAACTACATACTGTATAATGTGAGAAAGGGTAAAATACTGAATTTATGTCAGCAAAAACCATGAACCGCATTATTTTCTGTTTGATTAAAAAGTGATTAAATAAATTAAAATAAACACTGAAAGTGTTGATTAAATTACTCTATAACGACAAGGCTTACAAAACAACGTAAATTTAGAGTTAATTCAATGTATTTACTAAACTTGTTCCTGCAAATAAATGCACAGGTAGCGCGTGAGTTTCATGTAAGTTTCTGAATGAGAAATTTTAGAAGTCAAGTTTTCGAAAACTTCACGCTAAATAATGAGACATAAAACAACCATTAGTTAAATTTGGAAATATTTTTGTTTTGCGCTACAGAATAATTTCAAAAATCAAATAATGAAAAAAAAGTGATTCGAGTAAATTTTCAAAATTTTTACCGAATTGATATTTTGATTCACTATGCACTAGAACTAAGTACTCTTTCTGAGGCTCGATTACGTAGATTTGCGGAAAATGCACCTTTCAATAATTCAAAATGTAATTTCGCAAAATATTGTAAACTGATTTCGCCGTAAAATAAATCACTTTCGAATTCTGTGCACTCCTTTCTCATACCTGATAATGGCTGTTTAGCCAAACGTCAAATAAAAACTATCTTTGATAAAAAAATATAATAATTTATGTCTCAAAACAACCTGAATATCCGTTTCCGAACGGAACTCCATCTCAAAAACGCTTACTATCTCTATAGCGCGTGTTCGAATCCCACTGATGTTGTCTAAGTAATTGTCTTAGTGATTGTGAGTGATTACACATCGATAAATTTTAGCGGTTCCCATTATCAAGACCCTTGCCTATAATCTATTTCAAGATAATCACTAAGGCAAACATTAGTGGGATTCGAACACGCGCTATAGAGATTGTGAGCGTTTTTGAGATGGAGTTCCGTTCGGAAAAGGATATGCAATTAACTAAGTTATATTATTGAACATAATTCAATCTTAATAATCGGATCCGATGTTGAGCGTCTGTAGCTCTAATTCGAAGAGTTAGTTTTGAAATGGCTGAATGTTTTAGCTTTGCTGCCTTTTATGAAAGACATAAAATCACATGTATAGCACGAGTTACTTTATCAAGAACGTTTTTTCTTATGGGCAATTTGGCATTCAGTTAGATTTTCTGGCGCCAAATTACAGTCAATAATATTTTATTACATGCAGCTGCAACGGTGCTTTAAGGCATTATTTCTACACATATTATAGAAAAATGCGTCTTGGTTCTATCCGGTCAAAAACCATAAGTTTGCGTCCGTTTTTCGACGAAAATTATGTTATATTTTAAACACTATTGCGTTCGCCAGGGAAAAAAGGAAATCCATTTTCCGGCATTTTAATCATCAGAAAACAAGTTTTTTAAAACCTAGATTCGAAGAAAAAATTAAGTTATCTTTAGGGGAAAAATTTTGAGGAAAAACTTAACCTGTGTGAGCAGAAAGCATATATGGATTACCGGACCTTAGAGTACAAATCCTAAATATTTGAAAAATGCGAAATCTGAGCATTTGATTGGTTGATCCTTTCTCAACCTGACCAATGAAATCGGCTTATTCCGCAATCAACGGTTTTTGATTGCGGGCTAATATCTTGCGTTGTTTGTAACATTCAAATATTTAAGATTTGTACTCTGAGGTCCGGTAATCCATATAGACTTTTGCATATTTAAAATCATCTAAAAAATGCAAACCAAACATCGTAGAATTGTCTTGTTCGAAAACGTTATAGAAAATTTTGCAAGGATGCAAATATTACGGAGGGTTGATTTTTTGAGATTTTTCCAATCTTTTACTTCTAAAAAAAATTAAATGCGACCTATTGCGTCAATTAAAATTTAAAATCAGCCAGTTTTAAGGGAATTGTTTTGTCCATGTTGACACTAAAAACAAAGATTAATTGTATATATACCTGTATACAGGAACAGATATTTTTTCAGAAGTATATTTCAAAATTTCAATTTAAGTATTTCACGGAATATTTAATTAAAAAAAATTAATTCGAGCATTAATATTGTCCACAGAGTCACTTGATTAGTATATTGACCCAGAAATAATATCAGAAGTGTACTAATCTGCTTTTCGACTCACACGATAACAAAAAGGTCTATTTAGGATATGGGAAAATAACCATTTTTTATGAAAAATTGTGATGAAAAATTGTGACCTATTTAAAAATACTATGAAAAAACGATGACATAGGTTAGATCCTTGTGCATCAATTCCAATACCAAAATAATTTGTGAATACCACTGTGAGCTTGTTTCACGTAATATGCTGTACCTTGCTCTTATCAGTATATTTTCTAGAACTAAAAATCAAAATTTTAGAATATCAAATGTCGGATGCAAAAAAATATCGTTTTAACTTCCTTATGCAAAAAAAAATCGAAACTCCAACTACCTTTGGCTTTATGTAATACGCGCTTGAAAAAGAGCCTACATGTGTATATAGGCTTTGGTGCCTTGGCGAAACTTTTTTTTCTGTGCTCACACGGGTTAAGATTGTGATCCAGATTATTGAAAATTTGAGAATAAATGAGACTGCATCAAAAACATAATACAACTGCATGCGGTCATACCTTCCGAGATTCAAAGCTGGAATTCTGACATTTAAATCTCATTTTTACCAGTTTAAAATATAAAAATTATTTCGGATTTATTTTGTTAAAACTTGTTTCCCTATTTTCTACTGTGAGGAACTATGATAAGAAAAAGAATATTCAAATCGTATAATCTTATATGAAACCTGTTCAATTTTTTAAGATTATATCGAAAATGATGCCCAGGTGACCTTTTTTATCAAGCGTCATAACTTTGAGGCAGTGACTAATCAAGTCACAAGATTCTTGACAATCGTGTGATATGATTGGACAATGCCTTAAAGTTATGGCGCATGATTAAAAAGATCACCTAGGCATTATTTTTAATATAATCAATATTATTATAATTAAAAAAAATATTATTTGCAGAATTTTTTGTTGAACATGAATTACGTTAGGGTTTAAAAGAACGGTGATCTTCCCGATATAAATTCGAATAAAGTTTAAAAAAATTACGTTTATATCCCCTATGGATCCCCCAGGATATTAACAAAAGTGTGAATAGGGGATATCCCCCTTTCACACTTTTCTTAATATTAAGGCCTTGTGTAGTAAACCAAATGTGTTTTCTAGTAATAAGGCCCAAATCTTAAGCTAAATTTGAAAGGAGGATATTGGTGGATTTCAAATTCAATCTGCTCGAAAAAAAAAAGAGAGAGATTGAGTCCGAAAAAATGTCCACAAATTTTTGTTTTTAAATGGACATTTTGGACAATACACTGAAAACTATCGTATAAAAATTGGTACAGACTTTGTTGTTCTAAATGTAACTTTTATGTAACTTATACTCGCAAAATTGATAAGCACTTTCGATAGCTATCGGTCAAACGGTATTCTACCAAACAAATCAAATTAAGTACAACAACATTAAAATGTTCTACACAAGGCAGCCTTTATTGTATATTTGGTTTCCTTAAAATTTACAGTTAAATGTACAGTTCCTAAACCTTTCAAATAAGTTTGTATTATGAAATGTAATCGGAAAAAAAAATCGAAAAAACAAAAAAATTAAATAGTGGCTCTGTAACTTTTAAATAGGAAATAACCAAAGTAAAGTGTTTTACAAATTCTGCAATTAACATATAAAAAGACCGGTGAGCACTCAGCAAAGTCAGCGGATGTTCCATCCTATATCCATTGTATCTTTTTTGGTAGAATGCGTAGCCGACTACCTCTTTAAGTAAGGTGTATTTAACGTTGTGGCTACGCATTCTAACCAAAAAGTGATAAGGGATATATTATTTAATTGTACTTGAAATCTTTTAATAAAGTTTTAAAAATGTCGAAAAACCTGATCAAACAAAACACTAGGAAACTCTTGTTCTCCTGCATTTTTGCAAAACTAAATTTAATTTTGTCATAACAAAATAATCTGCAGGCTTCTTATCGCCATACATGTATTTTACGTTGCATTTTAAATGTTTTACGAAATTTGTTTTAAAATTTTTATTTTTTTTCTTTCTGGAAAAGCAATTATCCTGCATCTCTTGGCGCCACATCGTTTTCTTCTTTTCGTATTGTATTATTTCCATCGATCTTTAGATGTTTTTTTAATCTTAAAAACAAAAACAGTTTTAAATCACGTATACTTTGTCAAAATCGGTCATTGCTTTAAAAATTAAAATATCTTTCTACAATTTTATGTAATACGGTGATGACCACTAAACCGTACATTGACAGGGCTCGAATTCTAATTTCGAACTTAAATTTTATAAGAATATAAAAAAAAGTTTCGGGTCTGATCTGTATAATGTATGAGTTTAGAGGATTCCTTGGTAAGTTGGAACCTACAGTCTTATATTTTTCCTTCAAAAACCTGTGCAGCTTATGGCATGAAAGCATAAGTCTGAAACAAATTGTGTAGACTGTACTTAGTGAACAAATCTTGTCAATAAAGTTTAAAATTAATATCGAAAAAGTGCGCCGCTGTGCACTGTGTCTTAACTCAACAAGCGCGATTCGCGCTTGCGCGAGGGACCAACTGAGATCAGAGTGTTAGTACTCAAACTACACAATTATGAATAATGCGAAGTTTGGAAATCACTTATTAACCCATAAGATATCAACCAATGAAGTACTTCGTCGCGACACAATTGGCTGCCCAAGCGGTCCACAAACATACGAATTTATATCAATTTTTAAGTTTGGGGAGGCGAATTTGGGTATGAAAATTTTTCTATTATTTTCGATTTTTAAATAAGGTGGATATGGATGACATTAATTTGTTATAAATAATATTCCTATCTCACCACTACAAAAAATAAGGCGACTTTATTTTCGGTTATCACCTATGGTTAGGCCCGCTTGGTTACTTGGAAAATTCGTCTCTGTCATTTTTTTGCCACTTATAGGATAAAAGAAAGGTGGGAGCATTTCTGAGTTTGGAGTTCTTTGAACGTTTTTTTTACGTTATGCTAGGTACTTGATGTGTGTTTAGAATCTGATTCTAGTCAAAATGTGTCCCGCCCCTTACATGACGTAAAAGGTATTTGAAAACGTTTCTTTATTAACATGAGCAGGTTAAAAATAACAGAATTTTTAGAGAAGAAAGTTCATATTCTTGGGTATAAACAGGGGAAAAAATTGAATAAATATTTTTGTTTCGGGCAGATACTGTCGAGATCACGCCGTGTGTACGCTAAGTAAACAATTCATTAAAGTAGTTCCGCCGTTATCGAAACGGGTCCTTGCATGAATTGAAACGTATTTTTAGGTAACAAAAAGGTTATTTTAAATCTAAATTTTTTTTTTAGAAAAAAATCCTGTTGATATCATACTAGCTCACTGCAAGAAAACAGTAATTAGCAGTTTGAAAGTCAAAACATGACGAAAATAACCATTTTTTCTTGAAAACGTATTTAAAATCTGAAATACAATTTTTTTGGCAAAATGAGTCCTTATGACACATATATCTCTTAATCACCATATAGGACATTGTGCCTGTAGCTGTTGGAGGCTTCTCATGATTCGAAAATACTCACACTACGGTTTAGAGCTTTGCACCTCTTTTAAGCATACTTATAGACTGCGGTAGGGTTAAGGACATTTTTTTCCGCTCGTGTTTCATTTGAAAATGCTACTTTTTTGTACTTACAGCCCGTAGACATCTTTATATGTTTGAATCACGAAAAAAATTTTCCGGACAAGATTAGACAGTTTCTTTCATTTAAGACTATTTTCGGGGTTTTTACTTGAAAAACCGTGAAAAGCCGCTGTAGCAACGGTCAAAAACTTTTGGCCTATAACTTCGTCGCTTGTAACGAATTTATCAATTTTTTTCGATTTTCTTCTAAGTCCCGTGTGCCGGTCATTTTGAATAAGCCAAAAACTTGAAAAATCGNGCAGTGAGCTAGTATGATATCAACAGGATTTTTTTCTAAAAAAAAAAATTTAGATTTAAAATAACCTTTTTGTACCTAAAAATACGTTTCAATTCATGCAAGGACCCGTTTCGATAACGGCGGAACTACTTTTAATGAATTGTTTACTTAGCGTACACACGGCGTGAATCTCGAAGTATCTGCCCGAAACAAAAATATTTTATTCAAATTTTTTCCCCTGTTTATACCCAAGATTATGTAACTTTTCTTCTCTAAAAATTCTGTTATTTTAACCTGTCATGGTATAATAAAGAAACGTTTTCAAATACCTTTACGTCATGTAAGGGGCGGGACACATTTTTGATAGAAATCAGATTCTAAAGCACACATCAAGTACCTAGCATAACGTAAAAAAATCACGTTCAAAGAACTCCAAACTCAGAAATGTCCCACCTTTCTTTTATCTCTATAAGTGGCAAAAAAATGACAGAGACGAATTTTTCCAGTAACCAAGCGGGCCTAACCATAGGTGATAGCCGAAAATAAAGTCGCTTATTTTTGTAGTTGGTGAGATAGGAATATTATTTTATAACAATTAATGTCATCCATATCCACTTATTTAAAAGTCGAAAATAAATAGAAAATTTCATACCAAATTCGCCTCCCCAAACTAAAAATTTGATATAAATTCTATGTTTGTGGACCGCTTGGCACTAATTGTGTCGCAGAAGTATCTCATTGGTTGATATCTTATCGGTTAATGAGTGATTTCCAAACTTCGCATTATTCATAATTGTTAGTTTGAGTACTAACACTCTGATCTCATTGGTCCCTCGCGCAGCGCGAGTCGCGCTTGTTGAGTTAAGACACAGTGCACAGCGGCGCACTTTTTCGATAATTTTAAAACTTTATTGACAAGATTTGTTCACTAAGTACAGTCTAACAAATTTGTTTCAGACTTATGCTTTATGCCATAAGCTGCACAGGTTTTTGAAGGAAAAATATAAGACTGTAAGGTTCCAACTTACCAAGGAATCCTCTAAACTATACATTATACAGATCAGGACCCGAAACTTTTTTATATTTCTTTATAAAATTTAAGTTCGAAATTAGAATTCGAGCCCTGTCAATGTACGGTTTAGTGGTCATCACCGTATTACATAAAATTGTAGAAAGAATTTTAATTTTAAAGCAATGACCGATTTTGACAAAGTATACGTGATTTAATAACTGTTTTGTTTTTTAAGATTAAAAAAACCATCTAAAAGATCGATGGAAAATAATACAATACGAAAAGAAGAAAACGATGTGGCGCAAGAGATGCAGGATAATTGCTTTTCCAGAAAGAAAAAAATAAAAATTTTAAAACAAATTTCTGTAAAACATCTAAAATGCAACGTAAAATACATGTATGGCGATAAAAGCCTGCAGAATTATTTGTTATGACAAAATTCAATTTAGTTTTGCAAAAATGCAGGAGAACAAGGAGTTCCTAGTGTTTTTGTTTGATCAGGGTTTTTTTCGACATTTTTAAAAACTTTTAATTCAAAAGTTTCAAGTATAATTAATAATATACTTTATCACTTTTGGTTAGAATGCGTAGCCACAACGTAACATCACACGTTAAAGGAGTGGCTACGCATTCTAACCAAAAAGATAAATGGATATAGGATGGAACATCCGCTGACTTTGCTGAGTGCTCACCCTGGTTTATATGTTAATTGCAGAATTTGTAAAACTTTACTTTGGTTATTTCCTATTTAAAAGTTACAGAGCCACTATTTATTTTGTTTCGATTTTTTTTCGATAATACAAAACTTATTGAAAGGTTTAGGAACTGTACATTTAACTGTAAATTTTAAGGAAACCAAATATACAATAAAGGCTGCCTTTGTAGAACATTAATGTTTGTGACTTAATTTGATTTTGTTGGTAGAATACCGTTTGACCGATAAGCTTATCGAAAGTGCTTATCAATTTTGAGTATAAGTTACATAAAAGTTACATTAGAAACAACAAAGTTGTACCAATTTTTATAGATAGTTTTTCAGTGTATTGTCCAAAATGTCCATTTAAAAACAAAAATTTGTGGACATTTTGGACTCTACTGTAATCGCGTTGTTCTGGCAAAAGTTGATTATATGGATCAACGGCCCTCAAAGTATAAATCCTAACTATTTGAAAAATGCGAAATCTGAGCATTTGATTGGTTGATTCTTTCCTAATCTGACCAATGAAATCGGCCTATTTCTATTTCCACGGTTTTGATTGGGTGCTAATATCTTGCGTTGTTTGTATCATTCAAATAGTTAGGATTTATACTCTGAGGGCCGTTGATCCATATAGTGGTTTAGACTTAGAATGAATTTATGTGCTTTTCAAACGTTGGGGAGAAAAAAATTATTTAATAAACTTCGAAATCTTGTATGCAGGGTTAAAATATAGTCAACCCGATCGAATATTTTCGATCTACAGTATGTAAAAAAATTGTTCGAGACCAAAAGGTCCAATTTCCTCTGGATTGAAAGTAATTCTCCTGCCAATTATAGGTTTTGATCCAGAGAAATTTCTCTTGTTGGTCTCGAACAATTTTTCACATACTGTAGATATCTTTATTTTGAATTATTTTTTTTTTGAAAATATTTGGATAAATTCACCAAAACGGATCAAAACTTGCATTTTAATCCAATTTTTGAAATTATCGCAACAAAATTCATTTTCAAAATCTTTTTAAGACAATAAAACTACACCATTGTTTAGTTTCACTGGTCGTAAGTTACGACTCAGAATATTTAGTGTAAGTTAATAAATTACATTTGCAAGTTCCCCGCCCATAAAGTCTACATAAAGAGTCCTAACAGGTTCTATTTCACATTCTGAGAACGGGAAATAAAATTGAATCAGAAACTTAATTTGAATTTTAAGAAGGAATTATGTAGGAGTTGCTGAAAAACATGTTTTTTTGTTAATAAAAGCATTTTAACCTTTAACTAAAAAACTGAAAATTTTACTTTTGATTCAACTTCAAAAATTTCTATTTGATACAATAATACAAATTAATTAAGAAATTTAATTTGCACAGGATAGCCGTTTCAAAGTAATGAAACCCTTGACATATTTACTCAGAATTTTTAAACAGCCCTTTTATCAGACAAGTGCCAATCGGCACTCAATATCTTAAAAAAATCATATTAAATTATTTTGTAATTCCATTTACATCTAAAATTTCCATGTCTTTACGGTAAAAATATTATCATATTTTATTACTAGAAAAAGTCGATGAAATAACGAAAAAAAATTTTCTTTTTCAAAAACTTGTTTTATTTTTTTGAGTTTTAGAATTTCGACTAAAAAGTCGCTTTTATTCAATAACTATAAGTCGATGGACGAATATAAGAATTTTTTTTTTAAACTGAACAAAATAAAATTGTGAACAGAATATAAGCATAATAAAGCCTTCAGCTCGGTAAAAAATCTGACTTTGAGGGGGGTTCTAAATGCAAACCGTTTGAATTGCTGGAGATTTTCACCACTTTTATGTTCTTTAAAGACTGTTGACAATTTTTAGCCCTTAAAACACCACTTTCACGATTTTTTTGTCGGCATTGGCATGAGAAATAACAAAAATGAACCGCTCAGGTAAATTTAAGTTTTAATGACTAAAACTATCCAGAAAAAAATAAAAATCTGGTTAGCAATATAATTCGATATCCCTTCATCACACTTTTGTTAATATCCCGGCCCTACTACTTGAAAACGCACAACGTTTGCTAATCAGGGCCGCGATATTGACAAACATATGATAAAGGGATATACGTAACGGAGTTCACTTGGTGAACTCAAGAAGAAAAAACTAGAATAACTTTGCAACAGTACATGTTAGTTGAACAAAATTATGAATCAATCAATTAATTTTTCTTACCCAAGATTTAACACCATATAAAATATTAGGAAAAATCAAAGGTTCAGTGCTTCTATCTTCAAAAGAGCCTATGTATAGAAATGGAATGCGGATTAAAAGTATAGAAAAAATAATCACTGTGACAAGCATGTTTTTTTATGCATATCTTATTTTCACATAAACTGAATAATAAAATGAACTTTTTGCGAACTCGAAACTGGAAAATCAATCTATGCTAATAGATTTTATGCTCTATGGCGACTCATGTCTACATAATTGACCTTTAGTTTATAATACGTTTATGACCGTGAAATTAACCTTGAAGTTTGACTGGTAATTTTTGGTTGACCAAGTGATTGAAAAATCACAAAAACGCCCGTAAAGTGTCAACTCTTATTTGCAAAACTAATAAGTCCTCTAGCTTATGAATAACCTTTCAGCCAATTTACAGGGTGGCCCAGACCTCGTGACCCCTTGGCTTGGCTTGACTAGCTTGGATTGGCTTGTTTAACCGTCTCAAAGTTTAACCGATTTCATTAGCTTACACAAATTCAGCATTTTGTTGATGAAATATCCCGCGTCCTTTATATTCTCAAATGTCCAGGATTTACATAACAAATTACTTTGTTAGCGTCATGAATGACGTCATTTTCAAGATTCAGTTTTTCAAATTAACTTTTTTAAACTTTTATTCGATTCCGTTTAGTAGAGTACTCGATTCTTTGAATTTTGGTGATTAATTTTATTCGTTCCTTCTGTTAAACGCTTTTTAAAATTAAAAAAAACTGTTCGACATATGACGTCATTTCGAACAGTTTCCTACGGGGGTGCTTTAAGTGACCAAAATTTGTTCGCCGTGCTTGACCCCAATTCACACATGTGATTTTTTTCTAAGCCATTTTGATAGGGGAAATTTTATTTTGGTCACTTAAAGCGCACGCTTTAAGTGACCAATATTTTCTCAACTCTCGAGCCTCAATAAATTGGTCACTCGGTAATTTATAACTTTGATTTTGATTTGAACTTTTCTGCTAACTCTAGTTATGACGCATCATTGCTTATAGTTTATAGGCAGGTCCAATCATATTGAGAGAAGTTTGTGGCAGGTTTAAACGATTTTGATTGGAAGCTCTGAAGGTACCAATCAAGCTTTAACTCTAGAGAATTTTTGATTTACCAAATTATTCGGATTTTGGTTTAAGTGACCACAGATTTGAACTTTTTTAATATGATGCGTCATAAATAGAGTTCGCAAAAAAGTTCAAATCCAAATCAAAGTTATAAATTACCGAGTGACCAAAAAATTAGGTACTTTAAGCGCGCGCTTTAAGTGACCACAATTTTGGTCACTTAAAGCGCGCGCTTTGAGTGACCACTTTTTGGGCACTTTTAGCGCGCGCTTTAAGTGCACAATTTTTGAGCACTAAAAGCGCGCGCTTTAAGTGACCAATTTTTTGGTCACTTACAGGTCACTCTTTCCTACACGTTTTTCATTCTCCGAATAATTTTTTTATTTTTGTCTCCATATCGGCGAAAGTGCCAATATCGCCGAAAATGCTCAATATCACAAAGAATTTCGACTGTATACAACTCATACTATAAGCAAAACTTGAAAAATTAGATTTTTGATTCTAAAAGTGAGATGAGCATATTTCCGGCTAATTTCATCAACAATTATTCATGAGGTATCATTAAGATACCGTATCAGTGATTCGAAGTAGTTTTTTATTGAATTGCATACTGTCAATGACAGTCTGTCATAGTCGAATCCCTAGTATAACAGTATGAAATTCAATCATTAATTAGCTCATTGGAGTTTCTAAATGACTGACTCCTTAATTAGGAATCCTAATGATAAGGAGTCTTGAAATTGGCCGGAAATATGCCTCAACCCGTTCATTGTGAATTTCAAGGTAAAAGTCTGAGTCACTTGGTTTTCAGATGAAAAGTTCAAACTAAAATACATGATTAGAATTTCTTTGTTTTAACACTTTTCAGAATTGCTTGAAATTTTCAGTCAATTTAAACTAAGAAATTATTTCTTAGAAATATCTTGCTTTGGGTAGCAAGCTTGGTCTCAATCCATCATTTGTATTTAGACCAATTTGAGTACACTGAGAGCGCTTGTTTTTTATGTAGTCTAATTGATCTGAATATTAATTCTGGATTCGGACCAATTTGGGTACAGAAAGCAAGAGCGAGCTTAGTGTACCCGACTTGACAACGTAAACGGGAGCCAAATAAAGTTTGTTGGCAATTTTCAACTTATCACAACCCAAGGGTCAGCACAATTGGATCGGAATCGGATCGGTGGATCGGATCGGTTTCCGATCCAATCTTTTCAAAGGGCGACCGATCCGATCACGATCTGATCCAAAACAATTTTGAGGCGACCGATCCGATCCCGATCAGATCCAAAAACATTTCAGATGTGCTGACCCCTGCTCCCGATACCGTAAGTCTCATTTTTATTATAAGATACACTAAAAAAAATAGAAATATTTTTGCAAGAGAATATACCGTATAAGAAATATTCAAATCAAATATCGGCTCTTGCGCCATCAGTGGTCAACATTGCCCTCTAGTTCAAATCAAAGTTCCAAGAAAACAACTTTTTTTGAGAAAACGGTTTCAAGTCAGTGACTTCAAGAAAACTGCAAATAATGAAGTTCCAATTTAGTGAAGGTCAAATGATGTCAAAAATTTTAATCGCTAAGTTATTATAATCGGCATGATATTTGAATCGATTTGGCATCTTAATAAACTGATGTAATCGTGAAAATAAATGTATTAACAACCACATTACAAAATAAAATAAAAGCGTTTTCGAAATTGCGCGTTCGGGCAATAACTTTTTTTCGAAGCTCCGAGAAGCGTGTCAATTTTAGTTAATTAAACCAGGGTTTTCTTGTGCGGTCATAAATTAACCGTTGAGTTAACCACTTGATTAGATAATATGACATAATTTTTTTTATAAAAAATAATTTTTTTCATTGCATAATTTTTGACTCTCGTCTCTTTCAGTGCAGTTTAACCCTCTCACACCCAGAGCCATTTTGAAAAACACCTGTAGATGAGAGATCGGAAATCGCAGGTAACTTCTGAGAAATTCACTTTTTAGCAATTTTTTTCTGAATCTGCTCCATTTTTAATTTTTGATCTGACGTCTTTGAGTAAATTTTTATTTCTTTAAAAGTGATTTTGATAAATTGCGTAGGTCAGGTTTTATTTTCGGAAAACACCTGTAGATCAAAGACCAACAATTGCAGGTTATTTCTGAAAAAGTTACGATTTAGAAAATTTAATTCTGAATCATCTCAATTATTTACTTTTGTTCTGACGTCTCTCACTTCCTAACAATGACACATGCGTAGGTTGAAGGTCACTTTGTAAATGTCACTATTCTACGGGGTCAATAAAGTCAAAATGTAAATTAAATAATATCAAAATTTACGTCTATCCTTTATCTCAAGAAATAAAAAACAGTCAAGTTGCAAGCATCTTTACTTTTCCCGTACTAAGCTTCCAAAGTAGCGTCCCCGAATGGCGTTTTGGGTGTGAGAGGGTTAAACGTAGGTTAGATTAGGATTATATGAATAAAATTAATTGTTCAACAGCACAGAAGAAAATTCACACTGAAAAGAACACTGAAGTTTATAAAAAAATAATAACATTTTTTTCGACAGAAAGTTATCAAATAACAGAAAGACAATTTAAATTATGGAATGTGTTCTGCGTGTCCAAGTGATTTTTTTTTTGTTTTCAATCACTAGCGCCGCGGCTGATGAGTCATCAATCTGGCTCACTTCCCAAAATTAGCACGGAAGTCAATTTATATGCATTAATTCAAGTCGGTGAAAAATATTTATGTTTCACTTGTGCATTAAGGGGGTGGGTGTCGCTTACCGGAATTAATGGAATACCGGTTTTATGCGGGTTAAAGCAAAAATATAATCGAATTTTGAAAATTCTAGATTTTGTTCTAGATTGTTTTGAAACAAATAATTGCCACCATGAGATTCCTTGGGTCAACTTTAGTCATAACCGATATTAATGAATCATAAATTAATTCTATAAAGGGCTCAAAAAAAACCGACACCCACCCCCTTAAGCAAAAGTTTTCGAAAACAAATTAAAAGTGCTTCCCGAAATTCGTATCTTTATAAAAATTAATATTTTTATGTAAGTTTCCATACCTTTCACTTGAAAAATCAACGGTGTTTATATTTGGAATAGTACCGTATTTATTTCTTAATTGTTCAAGATACAGTGGACTAACAGTTATATGATTATATATTGCTGTATTACAAGATGGTTTTTCATGTTCGCTTATTTGTTCTACAATAGGCCTTTTTGATTCACCTATAGAAAATAATCATTTATTTTCAAATTACCATAAATTCGTGGAAAACTTAATAAAACTAAGTTTTTCTTGTGCGTGCAAAATTAACCACCATGTTCTTGTTTAGATTATGGCTTAGAAAGTTTGGTCAATTTGGCACGCACAAGAAAAACTTAATTTCACTCGGAATCTGAGTTTCAGATCAATTCGCCTCGGTCCTCGGTGCTATGACAAAAATTTATTGCCCGAACGCGCGGTCTCGAACTTGTTTGAGTCTTTTATATGAGGTATACCATTTTCATCGGTAATTTTTTGGTCGACTTTTTTCCCTATATTTTGCTATAAAAATTGCGTAGGCGTTAAAACTTCTCTTATAAACGAATAAAAATGTATACAATTGAAAGTGGGGAGTGTTGACCGATATCACAAACTTTGTCCGAAAAACACTTCATTATTCTATAATAGAATAATATCTTGGTCGACTTTTTTAAAAAGCCTATTTTTAACTATAGAGAAATGTGTAGGCGGAAAATATTTATAATTTCAATGCAAATTTCTAGAATATATTCTGAATGTTTTGAAATTTTTATTTTCGCGTTGACTAACATTTGTAGTCAACGCGAAAATAAAAATTACAAAACATTCAGAATATATTCTAGAAATTTGCATTGGAATAATACATATTTCCGCCTACACATTTCTCTATAGCTAAAGATAGGCTTTTTAAAAAGTCGACCAAAAAAATTATCGATCAAAATGGTATACCCCCTTTTATATTGGTACGCTTCCCGAGCAAAAATAAGATACCCGATACAAGGTCGTAGCAATCTGATAAGTTTTAATGATGTAGTTTTTAACGCTGAAAATTTTGGTAGAAAAAGGTACATAAGGATTTATAGAAATTTTTCGATATTGAACAAAAAATGGTTTGATTGACATTTTTCTTATTTTTTACTATACCGAAGATCCTGCCTAATGTGATTTTTAATCTTGAGCAACATCACTTTAAGCCAGTGTCCAATCATAATACCCGATTGTCGACCAAATTCAAGAATCCCGCGATTTGATTGGCCACTTTATCAAATTGATGACGCTCAAGATAAACATCACACTAGGCAGGATCTTCGATATAATTGAAAAAGTACCGTACCTTTAGAATAGAGGTAGTATAGAGGTATACTATTTTTGTCGGGAATTTTTTCCTTTAAAAAACGCCTATCTTTATCTATATAGAAATGTGTAGGCGGAAAATATTTAATATATTCTTTGAAAATTTAAAGAATATGTTTTTAATGTTTTGAAGATTTTATTTTTGCATTGAGAACAATAGAATAATCAAAGTGTATTAATGACAATGTGTGTAATATCAACACACCCATATTTCAATTGTATACGTTTTTATTCGTTTATAAAAAGAGGTTTTAACGCCTACGAAATTTTCATAGCAAAAGATAAGGGAAAAATTCCCGACGGAAATAGTATACCTCAATTTCGAAGCCCTTTTTACCGTCATTTTTTAATGCAATTGTTTTTAAATTACTATTCAGCTTTATATTTCCAACTCAGCTTTCTAGTTTTTTTAAATTTTGATCTTGCTCATATCCTTTTCTCATCGGAACTCTATCTCAAAAACGTTTACTATCTCTCATAGCGCGTTCGAATCCCACTGATGCTGTCTAAGTGATTGTCTTAGTGATTGCTTGAGTGATTACACACCGATTAAATTTAGCGATCACAATTATCAAGACCATGCCTATATCATACTCATGACAATCACTCAGACAACATCAGTGGGATTCGAACACGTGCTATAGAGATAGTAAACGTTTTTGAGATGGAGTTCCGTTTAGAAAATGATATAGTTTCCTCAGTTCTTTTTTGATAATTTTTTTTCTCTTACAACGACACGTTTCAGTTTGTTATCGATTTTTTTATTCAAGTATCAAAATTTGGAATTTCAAAAACTAAGACTTTGAAATAACATAGAGTTCTGGAGTTTTCAAATAATCGAAGTTCACGAGGCGTACTTAAATACTTCTTAAATTCTCGAAATCGCGATCCTTCCCCATTTTGGTCTTTCTCCGGGACGGAAAGGGAAGGAAACGATTCTCGAGGAGAAGGAGGGGAAAGGATGAAGGAAGCTTTGGTAAGGAAGGGAAGAGGGAAGGAAAAAACGTGGAAATGTTCCCTTTTAGAATCCTGATATAACATACGGTTCATGACATCTCCAGCCTTATTTCTCGATAAATAAGGTCACATGACCTTTTTAATTATGCTGCAATATAAATGTCCTTCTGTCGATATAACAGCAAGATACATTTTTTATCTTCCATTTCAAATGAGCCATCCGGCAGATAATCGAGCACGCAGCTCCATTCCAGACTTAATTTTTTGTTTATTTTACTACAGCATTTGATTTTTGTACAGATAAGGTCCTTTATCCGGTATAAATCCGAAATAGTTTAATTTAACGGGCCCGTTATGACTTGTTTCTTAATTTCTAATTCTCTAATCAAAACTCGGTTTTTTAATGTTGTGACAATTGTAAACTATTGGGCTACTCTTAGATCCGACAGCACATCCGGTACGGTACAAATTATAATATAGATATTACAAAGTATTAAATGTCAAATCAAAAATTAAATTACATTTTTTTAATTAGTTACACAAGATAGAGTGGACGAACTTGATTTTGAAACCATAAATATATTATACATCGGGTCGATAGTAAAATGCATAAAAATAAAATGTATAAATTTAAAATTATGAACTTTAACATGCAAGAAAAAGAGTTCTAGAGCATATAATTTAAACATTCTTTCTGAATCTAATTATTACGAATTATATCTTCATAATGACATAAACTTTATTTTATTACATCAAAATATAAATTTGCCAAACATTTTTAAAATTGACTGAAATCAGTTTTTTTAATAATGTCATTGCATTTTTTTTAAGATCAGTTTGCCTTCATTGATGACTTTTGTCACACTTAGATGCTAAGGGGGTGGTGGCAGTGAATTTTGAAATTTCAGAGGCTTGATACGGCTCAATCAATATAGATGAGACATTTCTAGGAAACACGTGTCCAAGATCTGGCCTTGTTCTCGCGATTCTTTGTGAGACTTTATTACCATTCCCACCAACCATCTGGTCAACCGCGGTTGAACACGAGCCTCTTGGCTTTTATCAAAATTACAAGGTTCCTAGAGCTTAGATCGAAAAATTTCGATATTTTTCGATGTTTTACTCGATTTTTGCCTCAAGGGCCGGCAATCGGGTCAAAAGTACCGAAAATGGTCATTTTTTCATGTTTTGACGATATTATCAGGTATGGTCTGATTTTGAAAACATACGTTGCTAGAAATCAAAACAAAAATTTTATGAACAACTTTAATTTTTTTTTGAATCCGCTGTGTTTAAAATCAGACCATAGTTACTGTTATCGTTCCCAGCAAATCATACTCAAGGAATCTTTTGGTGGAATCTTTAAAATGTTCTAATTATCACTTTTATTTTCAAAATTGTCATTTTCGCGCACTTTTTTGTCGAGCCAATCAGGCCGAAATTCAAAAAAGTTCGACCCATGTTATGTTCACGACTCCTTGAGCTTGTTATTTGTCAAAATTGATTTTTCTGGCTTTTTCACAGAGAAAGCCTTTCAGCTAAAAATTAAAAAATGGCATTTTTGTGGTATTTTTGACCCGATAGCGGGCCCCTGAGGCAAAAATTAAAATAACAGAATGAACGGATTAAAATGAAGCTGAATGTTAGGCTTTAATTGGCCAAGTTGAACTATTTTTTGATTCAGCATATAACGAATGTGTTTTAGGTTTTGGGGTTTTCCTCGGGGAGATTGAAACGCCCCTTTAATAAACTAACCAAGTCGCGCTCTGATTGGTTAAGCGTGAATCTCCTCGGGGAACACCCCAAAAGCTAAAACACATTGGGTTAGTTAAACCCAATCCGCGGGCTGCGTCATTCCACCAAACGACTAATTTAACTTTAAAAAATATATTGTAATTTTTTATAAGCTTTCCACTCAACTTGTTTTCTTATCAGATTTCTCGAAAGCACCCTGGAAAGTTCGAAAATTTCTTTAACGAGAAAACTATCGAATTAGTTTTTCGATTTCATTCACAAGAATGCAAAACAATTTAATTAACTGAGTCCCAGCTCTTTAGCGCCAAAGAGTAAATCCAGAATCGAAAATCAATTTTTTTTTGCTAGAAGGTAAATGTTAAAAAAACGGATTTACTACAATTTGCATGTTTTCCGGTCTTGATGATGAAAAAGTTGATAACAAAAATATTTGATAAAAGGATCTTCTGTTCCTTCGGTTTGCGTTCGTGTTTTACCTGCTGTTGGCCAATGAGAGCAGCAGATTTCAGTTTTTGACCAATAAAAGCTTCGGAAAGAAGTTCAACCACGAACGCGAACCGAAGGAACAGGAGATCCCTATCTTATATAATCAAAAATATTAATTCACAATCAACAAATAACAATGCGGTGAAAGCTCTGCCAAAATAAGCCATTTTGAATGATTAAAATTTTTCTGAATCAAAATTAGGCGGAAATCGTTAAATTTGCATTCTTAACATTCGTCTAAAAGAATATAGAGTTTGAAGTCAAAAACTGGAAAAATCGGCGTTCAAGTGAAATTCTAGAAGAAAAAATGTCAAGATTTGGAAAAAACCTTCCGACCACATTTTTGTTTTCATTTATCCGCTACTTTGTGTTAATTTTGAGACGCTTTGTATGTGGGGTCTAAAAGAAGATAGATTTTTAAAAAACCGTTTAGTGTTCTAGAATAAACTCACCACCTGGTTTGAGATGTGTAATCGTTAGACGAAGGATAGATCTACAAACAAGTATCCTCAGATTTTTCACAACTGCCCTAGAATTATCATGAGACGGGATTGAAAGGTACCAGATTACGACACCCAGCACCTTAAGTAAGAAAAAGTTTTAAACTATTTTCAAATTTCACGTATTTTATTATTTTAGAAAAAATGCTTATTTTATATTTTTTGCTTGTCTACGGACAGCCTGATTCTTCACATTATATTTCTGACACACACCTCAAAAAAATCTTTTGAAGACTTATAAAAGTCCTTTAAAGTACCTTATCCATCATAATGTTTGGCTTGTCATCATCTCCCTATAATTTACCCATTTCCCTTCTGAAAAAACATTGACCTCAAAATCCCCCTAGTAGACACCCTATAACACTTTTCAAAATAATTGATCGATAAAATATAGAAAAAAAAGATATTTTATGTCATTTACATTTATTTTTCTTGAATCATAATCGATCTGGACCACAATAGGTTAGCCGTCAGAAGACCACACGAATGCCCAAAAAACGGGGCCAAAGTTCGCTTGGCAGTAGTCAAAGTTAACTACTTCAACACATAATAGTCTTTACAGTCTTTTCATAAGTCATAAAAGAGATATTTGGAAGAACGAAAAAATAAGAGATCAGAGAAAAAAACTGAGAGAAAAAATGATTTTTAAAAATGCTTTGATTTTCATCATTGCGGGAATTGTCGCGGCAGATTTGGTGACGACACCGAATGATATCCCGGTTGGACGAGGTTTGTTAAACATTATTTATCAGCATTATTTCATATTTCAAAACTCTATCAGAAATATATCAAATGTCAAATATCATATTTAAAGTTGTATTTTTCAAGTATCATATTTCAAATATCATATTACAAACATCTTATTTAAAATTACATATTTCAAATATCTTATTAATAGTATCATATATAAAATATCATCTTTTAAGTATCTTATTAAGAATATCATATTCTCAGTATTATATTAAAAATACTTTATTTTCAATATCATATTTCAAATATCATATTTTGAATATTTTATTTCGAATATAAAATTAAGAATATCATATTTCCAATTTCATATTTCAAATATGTGAAGCAAATTCAATTTAACCAATTCCTTTCGATTTAGGATAATTTATATCAGATAAACTATTTCAAATTTGAATTCTCAAGGTCGATGGTTATTTTATTTGGCTTTCAGAAATCTAGTGAACCAATCATTCTTTAGCGTCTTTTCAAAGAAGATCAAGGCCCTAGATACGAGGGTCAGCTTGAAATTTGGTCGAAATTATTTAGAAGTCTTAACTTTGCAAGATGTGAGAAATTCAATTAGTATTTCTGACCGCAATTTATGAAAAATTTCAGATCACTAAGTCGTGTTCATAGTAACTAACTAAGTCTTTCATAGTAAATTTTAATGTTAATTTCCTTAAAAATTGTAAATACCAATTTTTTAATTTTATTTGATATGACGGCAAAAACTGACACGAGTTTATTATTTTTTATTCCTATTTTGACCTTTTTTATTCTTTTTCAGCTTTATGTTGGTCTCACCTCAGCTCAGCTACCGCATTTTATTAACTTTTTGTGGCACAGCTCGCGGGCTGCATAAATCCCGGGCGTTTTGGGCTGACAACTTCAATTTAAACCGCATGAAAAGAAGTTTATTTTTCGTTTTTCAATCGAAATTTCTTGATAACAGAAATTTTGATACAGCGGGGTGCGGCGTATAGTTAGAAGTCGTCGCCCAAACAACCCCGACTATACGCGTACTTTCTAACTATACGCGTACTTCTGGGAAAATGTGCTCTGATTGGTCAATTTGTACAATATCTAGAGTTAAAATTGCGTTAAATATGGTCAAAGAAAGAATTTTTGGTGATTTAAGGGTAATTTTACATATATTCTAGACTAGAATTTTAGTGTATGTATAAATTTGATTTCATCGAAAAAAAAAATAAAGTAAATTCAAAAACATGAATTCAAAGAAAGATTTCAAAGAAAAAAATAAGACCACTGCTGATTGGTCAATTTAAACAGTATCTAGAGTTTATACATGTAATTGAGTTTAGGGGTGGTCAGAGTAAGATTTTTGGTGATTTTAAAATTAATTTTTCGTTACAAATCTTCTAAGATGTACACATGATATGTATTGACTTGAAAACATGTTTTTAAACTTGTTGAAATACCGACACTTCATTGGTCATTGAACATGTTTTAAAAAAAATGTATTTTTTCATGTCGCCCCGACGGAGATCTTGGTCTGAAAATCTTGAAAACGCCTATCTTTTGCCTAGGAACGTTTGAAAAAAGCGCTATCTTTTCCTATAACTATACGCCGCACGCCAGGAACGAATAAATTTATTTTTCAAAAGCGTAGGTTTTTGCGGAGGCTTACGTAGGTTTTATCTCGGTTCCCAACTATACGCGTATAACTATACGCCGCACCCCGCTGTACATAATGTTGCAAAGAAATTAACTCGGAAATAAATACAAATATTTTTCAGTGCAGCAAGAATCTAAAATCTGATTTGATTATATTTATGGTACATGCCGAAACTCACTTGATTCACGAGTTTTTTGATTCAAATCCACATGTTCAAAAAATTTTATTATCCGATTTGAACTTCCGGCTATAAAATTTGCATTTTTATAATTCTTTTAGATCGAAACCATATTTTTATTTCTCTTTAAACATTATTTTATTGTGTTAAAACATTTCCGGTGGTCTTCGTGGTGTAATTTATAGATATATATCTCACAAGAACGGTTGCCTAAGGTCTAAACCTCGATTATCAAAAGAACAAGATTAGGGTTTTTGGATGTCCTTAACGACTGTAATCAGATTAATAATTTTACCACCTCGACTCTCGAAAAAACCCTTGTTGAGATTCATGTTTAAGATTCAAGATTTTTGTCGTGGCACTCTTTTTGATCTCAAAAAT
The DNA here is from genome assembly GCA_004367855.1 of Oikopleura vanhoeffeni. Lineage (NCBI taxonomy): Eukaryota > Metazoa > Chordata > Appendicularia > Copelata > Oikopleuridae > Oikopleura > Oikopleura vanhoeffeni. Next base: position 81,141 of record SCLH01000980.1, on the reverse strand, counting down.
TGACAAATTTTAAATCTGCCGAATGAGTTTCAAGTGGCGTCGAGACAAAAAGTGATTCGTTGAAAATGACACTAGGCTAAAATATAGTTATTAATCCAATTTTTGGGGTTTTAATGGCTAATTGTCGCAAAAGTGAAAAATGTTCGAACAAATATTACCCCTCGGATACATGTATATTTGAACAAAAATCTTGTGACCCAATAAAAAAACAAAAGTGACGGATGGCTTGTCCAATCAGAAACGTGCTTACAAACCTGACGGAATAAATTATTCCGAATAATTCTTTCAAAATGTACCTCTCCCTGAGTTTGTACGGTTCAGCAATGATTTAGAAATTAAATTAACAGGACAGAACGTGTGCAGGTCATCTAAAAGCTACCTGAATTTAAAAGATTCACATTGTTCAATTTTAATCTCGTTTTTCAATAAACTGTGTTTTATTTCCAAAAATCAAGAAATTTCAACTTCAAGTATGTTTAAAAAAATGATTTTGATCATATTACTAAGAATCGTCTATAATATGAGAAGAATTCTCCCGGTCCTTTCTCAAATTTCTCCGCGAAATAATAAGACATACTGTAAATCATACGAAATATTTTTGAAGCTATCAAAAAGTTCTTCCTTGCCATGTATAACAATAAAACGATCACCAAAATGCTTGTAATTGTCAATATTTAAATACAAAAGCCATTAAAATGAAATTTTGGAAATTTTTTCATGGGCCTTATTTAGCAATGTGGCTGGCAATGTGGCTGGCAATGTGGCTAGCAATGTGGCTGTATTCAATTAAGTATAGCGAATCACTTTTGGTCTCGAGTCGACCATTATGCTGAAATGTCGTAAATTTTCTCAAAAAATGGCAATATTTGAAATTTAAACTGCCGATATCTCCCAAAATATTAGCCCGAAAAAATTATAATATAGTTTAGCGGAATCTGGAGATTCAGGAGAACACTCCCGAAACCACTGTTCTCAGTTTGAGTAAGTCGATTTTCGACCAATGAGAAGCCCGGATTTTTGAAAATTTTTCTTGGTCTCTGAAAAATTTTGAACAAATTGTATTTTTTCATTTTTCCATAAATATCGTAGATTCCAATGCTGAAAAACCTGTAACACCCTAGCTGTCGACGCGAAAAAATCCGGAGAAACACAATACAAGAAAAGCTCCAAAATCGGATGTTAACAATAATACGTATGTGAAAGAATTGTTCGAGACCAAAAGCTCCAATTTCCTCTGGATTGAAGTGATTCTCCTGCCAATTATAGGTTTTGATCAAGAGAAATTAACCTTGTTGGTCTCGAACAATTATTTTACATACTGTATTTGATGGATTAAGAAATCATGGTTAGTTTTGATTTATTACCTCCATTTAGATAATAAAGGCAATCGATCAAAACTCAGCATAATTTTGTTATTCATCAAATAATCTTTTTATTACAACTGATTGCTAATGAAATTAAGTGAACTTTTTATGTCGTTTTTACATCATAGTCTATGAGACTCTAAGTATGAGTCATAATTATGATGTTTTCAATTTTTCTAATTTTCTCCGAATGTTCAGGTGATATTTAGAGCATAGTAGCTCATTTATTTCTCACTCTTGACAATGGAATAAACCGAAACTTTTAAAAAACAATTTTTTAAATTGAAATTCTATATCCCTTTATCACACTTTCGTTAAGTTTTGGGCTCTCCTACTTAAAAACACATTACGTTTGCTCATCAGCGCCCAAATTGTAACACACGTGTGATAAAGGGATTAATGATGTCTCAGAACCCTACTATAAGATCATAGTACCTATTTAAGCATTAGTATTCTGCTTTAAACATAACGATTTTGGGAAAAAAAAAATTTTTCCTTCCACCTCAAATTGGGGTCCTCAATATTTTTCATTCCATTTTTTTTCTACGCTACTTGAAACTCACGTGGTAGGAACAACTTTTTTTTTCCTTAATTTTAAAACTTCATTAAAAAGATTAAAAGTACAGTTCCATAATTTGTAGTTAGACGTATGCTAATTTTGCTATAAGCTGAATAAATCTGATTTTATTAAACTGCAGGGTGTAACTTCCTGAGAAAATTTGGCAAAAAAAAGTATTCCCGTGACGAAAATCTCGTCAGAACAAGATCTTTACTGAAATTCAAGAAATAAGGATACCGTTACGGTATTACCGTAGTTATAAGTCACAAATTATACATTTGAACTCTATAGATTAACGTATTTGTAAATCACAATTTTCACGGTACTTACTGTCAAATCTACCTTGTCTCTTTGGTAGGGTCTTCTTGTTAAAATGTAAAACATTATTCACAATTAAAATTTTTTGAAATGTAAGTCAAAATGACTTAGTCAATACTAAATTAATCCTTCATAATCCTATAAGGGAGTGGGCGTCGATAATTGGGCTCTTTTTTACACATTTTCAAGTGATGTTTTTGAAAAACCTGGCTTCAGAAATAATTAATTGTTATTCCAAATACGTTGTACAACACTAAGGGAAGTTTCCAGTACTATCTGAAGCATCTGATACTTCAACTTACGCTCAGAAGAGGATTTTCAGTAGGCGTCCCTAAAAGTACTAAAAAGCCTACTTCTCATTTATTTCTAATCATTTTTTCTTGTTATTTGCAAATCAACTTTCAAATATAAATGCGCATTTCCAAACTTTCCCTTTTTTCTAAAATTTTGCCCCTAGTTGTCAAAACAGCTTATTTGGTAGCCTCACGCAAAAGCCTACTTCTCCTTGAAAATATATAGAAAATTTTCAATTTGTGCATCAAATTCAGCGCAAAGCGAATTAAGGTCCTGACGCTCCCATTTTTCCGATTTTAATCTCCAAAATCTCAGGAACGACTTGTTAATTTCTAGTTTTTGTTGAAATTATGAAGAAGAAATTTTCTAAAAGATACTATATTCGAAAAAAATTCAGAAAAAATCCTGGGAGTTAGAAAACTCAGTGACAAATTCTCTACAAAATGGGGCAATCAAAAAAGTTATCTGAGAAATCTCAATTATCGTCACCCTTAATTTAACCCCCCGAAAACCGACTATTCTTCGAAAAAATCTCAAAACCAAAAAAAATCTTACAAGTGAAAAAACTTTGCAGAAAATTCTTTACAAAATAGCTGTATCAAAAAAAATTATACGTGAAGCTGAGATATCGACGCCCATTCTCTTAAAAATGATTAAAACTCCCTCGAAATTGATTTATTTATATCAAAAAGCTTCGAAAACGTTCAAAATTTCAACTTTTTATCGTAATTTTTATGATTATTAAAAATCGCCAAAAATGGATGTGTTCGATCTCAGCCAATTTTTCAGATAATGAGGAATGGATTTTTGCATAACCTCGGAAAACCAAAAACGGAATTATATAAATTTTTGGATTGGCTCCCACATAACCGATAATTACTGGTTTCCAGAGTTCCATGCATAGTATGTACTGCATACGAATGTCTTACTTATACAGTATGAGTCAATTTTGACAAGTTATACGTCTATAAACATTTTCAAATAATTTATAAAATAACGCCCCGTGATTGGTTCAAAGAAGAACTAAAATATATACTTGGATCTTATGGACTTTGTTCAAAAAAAAAAAGAATTTTAGTATCAAAAAATAATTTGGCGATTCTTATTTGGAAGTTATCCTTTCTTATAAAATGGTGGACTTTTTAAATCGCCACACTGGGTAAAATTTCTGAAGAATTCGTAAGTCGAAAGAACAATTTAAACTCCTCGATTTGAAGAGTTTATTTTATTAAAAACAAAAATTCTCTGCCCCCCTAGTAGCTTGACCTTATGCTTTGGCAGAATAAATTGTATTTTTTATGTAATTTTGAATGTTTTCACATCCCACAAATTTGAATCTTTTTGGTATCCGTGAAATTCGTTGATTTTTTCATACCCATCATAAATTTCACACGCGATTTATCTTTAATCCTGCAACTGAAATGTGACGTTACTTCATCACGAATATTTAGATTGAATGCATTACGTTGTGAAAAATTGAGATTATTTTAGAAATATATTTGACAGGTATCTACCAAAATAATTGTGGTTAAATACGTCAAAAAACAATCTAAAGTATCGATTTTGAACTCTTTTTAAATTGAAAGATTAAAAATTTCGTGTCCTGAAATATTTACATAAAACCACTGTATTTCTTACGCTCAATTTCTTATTTTCAAATGCATTCAACCAGTTTTTGCGAGTTAGGTCCTGTTAACGGATGTTTTCAACTGGATGTTTTCTTTTGAATTAAAATGGAAGAAATTGGAAATTATATAAAATCCGGATTTCTTCCCAATTTCTTGCATTTCTGAATTATTTTCATAAGAACACTGTGTTTAACTGAGAACACATCCACTTAAAAACACATCCGTTAACAAGACCTAGTAGTCAAAAAAGTTTTGAACATATCACATAATGTAATTTATGTTTATATCTTTTAATCAATATAATTTATATATTCAGCAAATTTTATTAAAATACAGAAAGTTAAATTATAGCCTAATTTATTGGGTTTATTTTCGGAGAAGTCTTCAGAATAAGGTTTTTAAAGTGAAGGTTTTTTAATCTATATGGAGATAGGTCGACTTTTTTAATAAATGTTTGATTTGAATAACTTTTCAGAATCTGAGAACAAGTTTTCTAGATTATATCGATAATTATGCCTAGGTAGGTCTTAACACTTATCGACTATCTTTGAACCAGGGCAAAAGTGTTTAGACCTACCTGGGCATAATTATCGATATCCCAAGAAATTTTTCTTTCACAACTTATTTGGAATTCAAGATAATACGTTATGAATATGAATAAAGGACCCTCGGCTGACATGTCATGACATATCCTTTTTCCAACCTTAGTCCATCTTAAAAATGCTCACTATCTCTATAGCGCGTGTTCGAATTCCAAAAATGTTTTCTCAGTCATTGTCTTGAATATGATTATAGGCAAGGGTGCTTGATATTGGGACCGCCAAAAATTATCAGTATGTAATCACTAAGTGGGATTCGAACACGAGCTATAGAGATAGTCAGCATTTTTAAAATGTACATATGTTGGGAAAAGGATATCGTGCACATTTGAATGATATGAAATTTGAGACAATAATTTGGTAGCCGCTCAAATTTAAACCATTCGGCCGATTCGGAAATTCAGGTTTTTGGTTGGCTGCAACTATTCCGCATTATTTGTATCATTCAAATTATTTGTAAGCTAAAATCGTTAGAACAAAAATAATCTCTTAAATTCAAATAATTTTATTTGTGAAATTTGAAAAAAAATCAAAGAATGTTTATAACTGTAAGAAGCACTGAACATTTAAATGTATCGAAACATACCTCGAAAATAATGGAAAAAACTTCATTCTGAAAAAACCTTATAATAAAGTTAAATTAGTTCTAAATGCAGTATTTAAATACAGTTTTACTCGCAATAAATCACATGACAAATTGCAAAAGCAACCAGGGATGAATTTTCGTAAACAGCTGTTGTGTGATTATCAAGCTTTTGAAAGTTTTTAAGTAGGTTATTAAGGGGGTTTACTAACTTTCAGCAGATTTGTAAAGATTAAAAAAAATTACATCGGAAACCTTAATATCCTCAAAAGTTTTTACCAAAAGAATCGGCTTTACTTGTAATTTTTGACAATTTTGGCACTTTCGGCAATATGGAGACAAAAATAAAGTTAATCGTTTCAAAATGAAAAACACGAGGGCGTTCGAAATGACGTCATAATTTTTTCAATTTTTCGAGGCATTTTACAATAGGTTCAAATGAAGTCAAATACCAAAATTTCTAGAATTAGGAACTTCGTCAAACGCAATCAAATAAACATTTAAAAAGTAGATTTGGGGAATTCAATATTGTAATATGACGTCATTCATGACGAACTCAAAGTAATTTGTAAGAAAAGGTTCAAAGCTCACGCAATTTCGGCGATATGCTTTTACCAACGGAACTCCATCTCAAAAATGTTTACTATCTGTATAGCGCGAGTTCGAATCCCACTGATGTTGTCTAAGTGATTGTCTTAGTGATTGTCTGAGTGATTACACGCCGATCAAATTTAGCGGTCCCAATATCAAGCACCGTTGCCTCTAATCATACTCAAGCAAGTCACTAAGACAACATAAGTGAGATTCGAACACGCTCTATAGAGATAGTAAACGTTTTTGAGATGGAGTTCCGTTGGTTAAAGGAAATATGGAGCCTCCCCTGTATTTATTGTTCCGAAAATCAGCAATAATGAAAACTTGCAAGTTTAGAAATTTATAACTTGGGTATTAAGAGCTGATTTTTTTTGAACAAAAAACTAATGATAAGAAGCTTTCTTTGCAAACTAAAAATTGAGCAAAATAAGCACACATTGAAAATTAACTTAAAAGAAGAAAAAAAAACTCCTTGAGATAACTGTGTCATCACTTATGTAGATAGGCTATTTTGGATTATTTTCTATCCTTGTAATTATATATGTAATTAATGCACCTCTAAAAGAACTTGACTTTTTTGGCATTAATTTGTTTATTATCATACTTGAGCGGTTAAGAAAAATCTGGTTCACGTGGCGTGACACTTCTACCTGAAACTTGTATAATATTTTTCTCCATAAGTTAACCGTTTAGAATACCCTTTTATTAAAACCCTGTTGAGTAAAAATGATTATATCAGCTTTTTGCTGGTCATGCTAAATGTTGATCATAAATTTATGATTTTTTGAGGTTTGAAAATATTATTTTCCCAAACCTAAACTCATAAGTTTAACGCGTAATTTTTATTGAATTTTTTTGAAAAACAAGGCAGAAAAAAAAACTATTTTTTTGATGCTAAATTTGCTCAAAAATATTTCAAAAAATTTGTGGGTTTCGACTGCATAATTGATCTCTGCACCTGTAATTTGAAAAACAACTCAAAAAAATTTCAAAATAAATCCCAAACATTTGGCTGAAAACAACTTTCAAAATTTCGAGCAAATTAGCTCTGTAATGGAAACTCATCATCCTTTAATAGAAACCCATAACCATTTATTTTGTATTTTTAATCAAAATCATTCAAATTCGGCAAATTTATCCGTCGAGCGTATTTTTTAAATGTTCTCCAATTCAACATTATTTTCAACAAAAATACCTATTTTCGCAAAATGTGTTTCAAAACACTGATGCAAAAGTCGTGATAAAATATATAATTCTTTGAACTTTTTCCTTATCATTCCAAAGCGATTTCGATGCAATGTAAAGATCCTGATCAGCTTTCTCGATAATATAAACTTGAAGAATGAAGCTATACCGAGGAACCATTATCCTCTTAATCAAAAGAATTTACAGAAAATTTCTCCCGAAAAATACTCTATTTAATCAGATGATTTTATCACGAGTTATGTACCCCAGTTCATACTGGGCATCCTCAAGTTAAGGACCTTAACAAGTGAATACTTTTTAACATTTACATATTTTGCTCCAAAATTTGAAACAAATTATTTTAACCAGAAATTGTATCTAGCAGAAATTAACTCTGCTAAAATAATCATTCTGTTGTTTTTTGAGACATATAATATTATAATGTTTCTATTAAAAAATAGTATTTATTGACGTTTNGGGTTTTCCATTTTCAAAAGTGAGAATAAAATAAGAATACAGTCGCGAAAAGTTGGTTTGAAAGCAATTTGGTACAGCTAAATTGGTCACTAAAATGTTTGGTAAATCTGGCCTCAGTTTCGCAAAATTAATAATCGAAGCGGTTTTTCTAGAGGTAGTTATTAAAGGGTTGTATAGGCTTTTTCAATGGCTCATAAATGTTTATTATTTTATAACAATCTTTTAAAAATGTCAAGAATGGTAGTTGGAATTTCTAAAATAAATTTTCATCCAAATTTACCTTTTTAGCCTGTTCGACCAACCGGTAAATTGCGTGAACCACGAGCAAAAAAAAAATTTAAAGTCTTATTTTTTTACCTTATTTACCACAAGAATTTGATTTTTCTACATAACATGTATATTTGACAAACAAAAAACAAATATTGCTGTTTTTTGATAATTACACTCAAAGTGCTTCAAAAATAATGTTTTTGCCACTAAAAATCGTATTTTTTTTCATCGTATTTATCCATCAATTTTTATGCGCAGTGAACATTTCCGAGGTAATTTAGTAGAAAAACTAATAATGTCCGAATTTTTAATTTCAGATCTTAAGTCCCAGGATAACAGTTTGAAAAAAAATTTTGAGCTCGTATCACATTTTGAGTGCTATCAAAGAACAGAGCAAAAAACAGTTTCTCATTTTAGACACTTAAAAAAATTTCAAAAATTTTCGGAAATAAAAATTTCAAAAATAAATATATTTTTTTCAATTACACAATTTCATTTAAAAAATATCTGCATTTGTTTATTTTAACAAAACAAGATTTACTTTTGAAACTTATTTTCCTATCAACAGTTCCTTATTGAAGTTTACAGCATGTCACATTTCAGCTTGCGATTTTAGTTTTGGCTATAACTTACCTCCGCCAATCAAAATGTTTGAATCTACAAACACCTAAATTTTAAACAAATTTAAATTGTTCTATTGACCAATAAGCGGTGTCAATCAGTTTCGAGCAAAAACCTTATATTTGGCTCTCAAAAATCAAAGTTTAAAATTTCGCTTATTTCTCGTTTGTTGAGAGAAATCGACTTTTGTGGTGATTCCTGACTGATTGGACACGTCCGGATAAGTGAATTCTGACCCCAGAACTAAATTCCAGAAAATAACAACCAGGGGCTGAAAGTTTCAGTGAAACAAGATCGGGATCCAGAGTCGGGATCAAAAATAAGACTCGGGACCGGGATGAGAAAAAAATGAGACTCGGGACAAGACCGAAATTGAAAACTCATCCGGGATGAGTCATCCAATTTTACAACACTGATCACGACAATCGCAATTTTAAAAAAATAAACTGAACATCAGAATCTTTCGATACGTTGTAGATACATGGCTAAAGCAGGCCTACATATATATTTGCGTCATAAACTTATTTTTAGACAATAAATATAAAATTGACTTCTTAGATGCGTAATTAATAAGTCCGACAGGATTTTAAGTCTGACATTATCGGCTGCTTTTCTGTCCCAAAAATGACGTGTTTAAGAACAATTTGGGACTCTCTGACAACTTTTCTGAATTAATTAAATGTTGATGTTTAGTAATTAATTGAAATAAGTTAAGGGTATTGTTGGCTTATTATGCAAACACCCTGAAACTACAACTTCTTCAAAAGTTGTTTGAAATACTTTTATCACACTTTTGTTAATATCCCGCTCTGATGAGCAAATGTAGTGTGTTTTAAGTAGTAGGGCCTGGGTATTATCAAAGGTGTGATAAATGGATATAAGGTAGAAACCGGAAAAATTGAAAAAATAATTGAAAAAATGTCAAGCAAAAAAAATTGGTTCCTACCTTACATTAGATTTGTTAGGTCGCTTTTAGCTCTGGTAGAGCCTTGGCCTATATCGAAGATCCTGCATAGTGTAATTTTTATCTTGAGCGTCATCAATTTGATAAAGTGGCCAATCAAATCGCGAAATTCTTGAATTGAGTCGACAATCGGGTATTATGATTGGACACTGGCTCAAAGTGATGACGCTCAAGATAAAAATTACACTAGGCAGGATCTTCGATATGATATATCTTATAGAAGATTTAAGAGCTTCTTGAAATTTGCTTTCATTTCACACCTACAACCCTCTTAGTCGAAGGTCTGCCTTATACGTCGAAAATATATGTTGAAAACGCCTGTCCTCCGGAAATATATATTTATTAAAACCAATGCTGCAATCACAATCTGCTGAAATTCGCCCAGGCGATATATTTGCTCTTCTGTTCAAAATACTTTCGTGACACTTTTCGCGTCAAAAATAATCAGTTTATGATCAGGTGCCATATTTAAAAGGAAACATGATTTTTCAATTAATTTTGGTTATTTTTCATATGTTAAAAATATAATTTAAAACTTAGTCGAAATAAACTATTCTGATTGGTTCAATTTAAAACCAATCAGAATCGAGCTTAGATTCAAGAATAGAAAAATTAAAATCCAAATCATTTCTAGAGTTATTTTAATTGTAAATTCCAACTTGATTCTTTTGTGAATTTCAGTATTTATGGAGATCAATGTCAGCCCAGTCAATGAGTAATCATAATCTAAAAGTTAGAAATTTAAATTAACTCCATGGTGCATATTGAGTCAGCTTCTGACACATTCATTTTACAAAATTAAAAATGATGCAGATTTTTTTCTTTGATAAATTTTCGAGATGCCAGAAAAACATTTCAGGAGATACAAAAATCAGCTTTAGTTGTTTAATTTATCAATTATGTAGTTAAAATTTTTACCTGTATCATCTACAGTAACTTTAATAACTTCCAGTAAATTTTGGTGAATTTGATGCATTTTTGGAAATCTCTTTGGTTCTTTAAATTGGTTGAAAATTTATTCGATATTTATTGTGACACTGCAAGGTCAAAAAAATTAGAATCAACAAAATTGTATTTAATAACTATACTGTTTGTCGAAAATGACTCGATTGTAGACTAAATTCAAGAATCCCGCTTTTTCATTGGTCACTTTCTCAAAGTTATGACGCGTGATGTGAAAGGCGCAGTAGGGATCATTTTCGATATAGTCTATACAGTATAATACCAGGCAAATTCGAGAGAAGTGAAGATAAGATATTATTGACGAAAGTTCTCCTATTTTTTTTATATAATGATTTTTAAGACAATTTCCTAAACCCCCTCAAATTCTTCTGGTTTTACTGATAACAAACAACTAGTTTCAAGCCTTAGCTTTCTCACTTGACCCTGACGTTATGTAAATATCAAGGTTTGTTTGTGTCAACAATTTTGAATAAAGTTTGTTAAGAAAATTTCCTAAATCCCCCCTCAAATTCTTTGGGTTTAAGTGCTAACAAAAAATGTTTTGAAAATAGCAAAGTGTGTGTCTAATCGAGTCTCTTAGATTTTTTATTCAGCCAAAATACTTAAAATTTTCTCTTCTTTCGTTTGATGTGCATATCATGCTATTCCCGGGCATTTGAAAATGTCGGATTTCGAAAAATTTTGAAAAAAATTTCGAAAATTTTTAAAATTATTTTTTTCGAATTCTTCGAAAAAAATTAAGAGGAATGGTATCCTCGGATTTTCCAGATACCCTTTATTCTCTATTTTGGCCTCGACCGGTGACGCCCTAGTTAGAATGAATAAATTATCGGAAAAATTGTACACCAAAATCCTAAAATATATGAATTTTCGGTGAGTTTGAATAGTTTTGGGCATACTGAATAGCGAGGTAAGGACAATCGACCTTTGGCAATGTCGGTAGAATTGAATGATATAGCTCGGTCTGATTCGTCGGTGTTTCGTCTAGATTTAAGACCCTCTCTGAGGTCATCGGTTTCCACACTGAAAACAGAACTTTTTCTTTTTGCAAATTTTTGAAACTTTACACGGTTCTCTCTATCATCTCTTGATTCGACTGAAAATATAAATAGTTTTAGCAACCAATTTGACTTTTTTGAGTTTTTTTTGGACACGCAATTATGTAATAAAAATTTTTGAAAAAAATGTTTTCGGCCAAAATTCTTAGAATATCCCTTTATTGCCCTCACCCTAAGATTTGGTCCCTCAAATACACGGGGGGGNGTTTTTAATAGGACCAATGTTTTTATTTTTTTTCGAAGATTACTGAAATTGTTGAATTATTAGTTTTTGTTAAAAATAGAAACAAAGGTCTGCGAAAAAATAGAAACAAAGGTCTGCAAAAAAATAGAAACAATGGTCTGATTCGGACAAATTTTAATTTTGTAATATTCACCAGATATTTGTGCACAGTTTAAGCTATCCAAGAACCTAATCAGCTGTGTCGTTTTTAAAAACCCCGTTGTTTTCTCACCTCCGTGTTTTTGAAGGACAAATCTTTGGGAGAGGGCAATAAAGGGATATGGCAGCAGTTTTTTTGAGTCTTTTATTGCCATAGTTCAAGGCAAAAATTTTTTGCCAATTTTGAAAAAATTTTGAAAAATTCTAGAAACCCGATTCAGAAAAAATTGACATTTATTTTTTAATTACTGAACCCCAGAAATAATAATACTGGCTTTTCGAACTTTCGATATTTATCTCCATTTTCGTTATAGACTTGACCTGTAACAGCCTATATTGAAAATTCTGCCTAGCCGTAAAAATTTATCACTACGTCTCAAGAATAGAAAGTGACCAATGAAATCACTGGATTCTCGAGAAGTGACCAATGAAATAATTTGATTTCTCTATTTGTGACGTAGTGATAACTTTTTATGATTAGGCAAGATTTTCGATTTGTATTAGATATCGTATTCCTTAGTTAGTATTTCAACTACTTGATGTCTGAAATAGGCAAAATAGAAATCGGACATAAACAGACAGGAATTTTTTTTCTTGTTTTATCAACTTCATCAACGATTTTATTGATTATCAATATTTTCAAAAAAGGGCTTAAAAATACACATGCTTAGTTTCACGAAATTTGAATCATTGTAGACCAGCGGTTTCTAAATCTTGGAAAAATCTTGGATAAGATTTTGTGCTGAAAATAACTCCTGAATAACTTATAGATTTCACCACCGAATAGACTATACGATTTTTCACTCCCAGTGGTGGGCAAAATTGATTCGAATAAAAAAAACGATTTGATCAATTTTTTCCAAGAGTAGCGAATCGGTTTTATAATCTGAGAACTAGTTTTCTAGATTATATCGATATCGATAATTATGCTAGTAGGTCTAAACACTAATCGCCTATCTTTTAACCAGAGCAAGAGTGTTTAGACCTACCTGGGCATAATTATCAATATCCCAAGAAATATTTGTTCCACAACGTTATGAATATGAATAAAGGACCCTTGGCTGACATATCTTTTTTCCAACCTAAGTCAATCTTAAAAATGCTCACTATCTCTATAGCGCGTGTTCGAATTCCACAAATGTTTCTCAGTGATTGTCTTTTATATGATTATAGGAAAGGGTGCTTGATATTGGGACTGCCAAAAATTATCAGTATGTAATCACTTAGTGGGATTCGAACACGAGCTATAGATAGTTAGCATTTTTAAGAGGTACATATCATATCGATGGTACCGATTCCATCCAATTTTCTCAAAGTTCAAATGTGCCTAGTAGGCACTGCCTACCCCTGACCTGACCCTTCAAATGTATTTTTTAATACTTACTATTTTCTTGTATTTGTGAAAATGGAACTCTGTTTGTCATTTTATAACTTGAATTATTTGTATCTAATGAAAAAAGAAAAAAATCTGTAAGTCTGCTTTAAAAATTCTAGAAAAAAATTTTTAATAAGAAACTTATTCTTTTTTTTTCATTCCGGTCATAACTTCTTTCAGGACATTTGAAATATAGGGGCTATATTGAAAGTGCGGGACTACGACCAATCGAATTTTTTGGCCCATTATTCGATTTATAAATGATGAATTAAGGGGGCTCCCGACGGGTTTTGTAGGCGTGAATAAAAGTATTTTTCTTCAACGATAATATTATTTAATTTTTTATACACTTTATGAATTATGATATTGCTCAAAGATAATTAGAACCCGCTTAAGGGGGTAGCAGCGATGTGGCAATTGTACATTTTTTCGGAGTGATTTTTGAAAAAAAATGTGAAAATATTTTTATTTTTTTTTATGCTAAAATGAAAGTTGTTCATATGCAAACGTTTATATTTTGAAATTTTTTACAACTTAAGTATCTGTTAAAATATCAAAAATCACTTTTCATTACAACTCATTTCAACTTGACCATAGGACATTTTTTAAAGGAGATATTTATAAACTCAAGACATTTCGGTGTAATCACTGATTAGTGAGATGAAATCGAGAGAATCATTATCCACATGCAAAATTTTTAAATAAGAAAGTTTTTTTCGATGAAAGTAGAGAAAACAGCTTTTTAAAAAAATTGACCTTCAATTGACTTTAAATATAAAAATAAGTCCTGACTTTGTAAAAGTAAAGTAGCCATTACACCGCAGATTTTATACAGATTTTTTAAAAATAATAAAATTTTATAATGCTGCCAAATGGCAAAACCGGTTCCTTAAGCAAGTGTGTGTAAATTTCATCAGAAGTTTAGAAAGATATTCAACTTTGACCCTTGCATCGGTTGAAATACGGAAACTCACAACTAGATCCAGAAAATTTCCCAGTGATCGCCTGATTTTTACAGAATTCAACAAACCTACTAATAAATTTTTGGACTTGATTTGCGAAAATTTTCATAAATTTTCTAAAGATGGACAACAAATGACAAAAAACATTTCATGATTTTTCAAACAGCAGTCAGAAAATATGTAAACATGCATGAAAAAAGTTAAAGTGGTTTTTTTTGTTTTTATTCACAATTTCATAAAATTATCAGAAAAAATTTGGACGAAAATGTTAAATTTCACTAATGCTTTGAATTTTTCAAACTTTTACGAATTTTAAATAATAAGTTTGAACTTCAAACGTTCTTAATAGCATAAAAAATTATTTTAATGAGCTGATACACATTTATTGTGTTTGAGCTAACAGATATAATCACAAAAAAATAAACCAACTAATTATTTTCCTAAATTAAATTGACGCCAGTCTGCCACATCGCTGCTACCTCCTTAAATTGTGGTACTAAATTCTATCGCGCTGCCTATGATTTGTAAGGGAACGCTGTTCAACAAAAAGTGGCGGTGAAATCAGTCGGTTCTTACATTATCCAGATTTGATAAAGTTGTTTAGTTTTCAAAATAGGGTCAGAATAGTTTCTTTATTAATTATTTGTTCACAAGAAGAATTTATACTTCTTAGTTTTAGTACAGAATCCTGGATTCTGAATTCATCAATTTCGACCCCGAATTTCACAAATTTCGAGCTAATTTTAACTCAATTTGAACTCCTCTAGAAATAAAACGAGACAAGATACCCAGTCGAAATTAAAAAAATCGTTGGGTTTTTTTTGTATAAATTTTTCTAAACATATTCTATCATATAAAGTTTTATATTGAAGTTTTGGTTAACCAGCCATTATCGATGCCGTCGGAAACCTCCTCAACCCTTGTGAGCACAGAGCCACAACTGTAGCTCAAGCATACGGTATGCTGCATACCTTTAATCATCCATAAAAAAGGCAAAAAACAGGATCGTAGAATCTTTTCTTTCAAACACATTATAAAGAATTTCGATTTGGTTCCAAAAAAATAATCGAACTTTTTTTCTATTGTTTGGTTCCAGTATTACGGGAAGTTGATTTATCAAGATTTTTCACCTTTATTCCACTTCCGGAAAAAATAATTCGGAAATAGACATAAAATACACATGCGAGATTAGCCAGTTTTTAGGAAAGTGTTTTTTGCATGCGTAAGAGTTTAAATTAAAATTTATTGATATCTCGAAGCAGTTATTTATTTTCGGAAGTAAAATTTCTAAATTTTCAATGAAAAAAAAATTATTATATCAGTGAATTTAAGGGGGTGGTGTTAGTGATTTTTGAGATTTCAGAGGCTTCATACGGTTAGACAAATGCAGACTGGAAAGTTTTGAAACATACATTAGAAAGATCTATCTTTGATCTCACGATTCCATTTGACAGTTCAGTACCGCTTTTATCAACCATCTGGTTAACCGCGGTTAAAGACGAGTCCTTCAGCTTTTTTCAAAGAAACAAGGATCCTAGAGCTTATATCAGAAAGTTTTGAGATTTCGTGAGAATCTAGAAAATTATCTGAATTTTAGTTAATCGGTTCTTTTTTTTCGATTTTCGCCTCAGGGGTCAGGAATTTGACTGAGTGTGCCGAAAAAGGGTGTTTTTTGGACGTTTTGATAAAAGGCTTTTTTTGTGGAAATGCCAGAAACGTCATTTTCGGAATGTACACAAGTGCAACACACACAGTGCTTGAGATCAAATCATAATTTTAATGAAAAACTTTATTTTTTTTAGAATCCGCTGTGGTCAAAATCAGACCATAGTTGCTAATATCGTTTCCAGAAAATCATACACAAGAAATCTTTTGGTGACATTTTAATTTTCTAACTATCACTTTTATTTTCAAAATTGTCATTTTCGCGCACTTTTTTGTCGATTTACAGCCAATCAGGGCAAAATTCAAAAAATTACGACCGATTTTATGTTCACCACCCTTATGGCTTGTTACATTCCGAAAATGACGTTTCTGGCAATTCCACAGAAAAAGCCTTTCATCAAAACGTCCAAAAAACACCCATTTTCGACACATTCAGCCAAATTCCTGACCCCTGAGGCAAAAATCGAAAAAAAACAGAACCGATTCACTAAAATTCAGACAATTTTCTTGATTCTCACGAAATCTCAAAACTTTCCGATATAAGCTCTAGGATCCTTGTTTCTTTGAAAAAAGCTGAAGGACTCGTCTTTAACCGCGGTTAACCAGATGGTTGGTTAGAGTGGTACTAAACTGTCAAATGAAATCGTGAGATCAAAGATAGATTTTTCTAATGTATGTTTCAAAAATTTCCAGTCTGCATTTTTCAAACCGTACGAAGCCTCTGAAATCCCAAAAATCACCAACACCACCCCCTTTAGCAATCAAAAATTATCCACAGTTGTACTTCATTACCATATTTACTTGAAAATAATCGAAAAAATGTAATAATATGGTTTTAAAGGAAAAAATAAACATTTTCTATCAAAAATCATGATTTTTCCATCATAATTTTTTACTTAATTTTCAAATTAATTTTGATTTATGAGATATAAATCAAAGCGGACAAAACTTTGACGTAGGTCAGATACTTGTGCATCGTTTTCGACAAAAAGACAACTGTAAACGTGTATTACGTGATATGGTATACCTTGCTTTTCTCACTATATTTTCTAGAACAAAAAATTACAATTCTAGAATATAAAATGTCGGATGCAAAAATAATACCTTCAACTTCCTTCCAAATCATAAGCATGTCGACTTCCTGATGCAGAAAAAATTGAAATTCCAACTGCCTTAAGCTTCTGTAAACAACGTTCAAAGAAGAGCCACAATTGTGGCTCTTGTGCCTCGGCGGAACTTTTTTTTATATGCTCACAAGGGTTAAGAAACTGTTCCATGAAAAATCAATAACAAAAATGGTATTTAACGCACAATTGACTTGTGTTTGACGATATTTATCAACTTATAGGAAATAGTTATACAATCAAAAAAATGTTCATTATATAAAATTTCGTAATTTATAGTTCATTCATTTTCAATATTTTAAAATTTAAAAAAACATTATATTTAAAGCTAGATAAAAGAAAGTGTCGTTTTTTTAATAAATTTCCATGCCAAATTTATATCCCTTCATTGCCCTCTCCGCAAGATTTGGGCCCTCAAAAACACGGAGGGGTGAGAAAACGACGCCTCATTTGAAAACGAGTCATCCGATTAAGTTTTTAGACAGCTCAAACTGAGCACAATTATCTAATTAATATAAACATTAAAAATTGTTTATAATAAGACCAATGTTTTTATTTATTTTCTAAGATTACTGCAATTGTTTAATTATTAGTTTTTGTTAACAAATAGAAACAAAGGTCTGATAAAAAATAGAAACAATGGTCTGTTTCGGACCAATTTTTATTTTGTATTATTCACTAGATATTTGTGCACAGTTTTAGCTATCTTAGTACCTAATCGGTTAAGTCGTTTTTGGAAACCGCGTTGTTTTCTCACCCCTTGTGTTTTTGAGGGCCCACATCTTGCGGAGAGGGCAATAAAGGGATATAAATGTAATTATAAAAAAATTATTTATTATGGTAATACAAATGTCTATGTTCAATTTTTCCTTCAAGATGAATTTAATTCTGCGTCAAAGATTACGCTTAGAATAAAATTGTGACTAAAATGTAATATATTTTATATTATTATATATATTATATAAACAATTTATATACATTTATAATTATATACGGTGAAAGGGTAATATTTGACGCACAATAGAAATTATCTCCAGAGAAAAATTAACCATAGGTTCGTTTTTTAGACAACGAATTAACAAAGCGTTGAATAAGTCGGAATCAGCAAGTACGATATATCTCCTATTGACACTTTCCGGAATATCCCGGCCCTACTACTTAAAAACACATTACGTTTGCTAATCAGGGCCGGGATATTCCGGAAAGTGTGAATAGGGTATATATAGGATACTAAATTTCACTTGACTTCAGTAACTAGTATCCCCTATTTACCGGCCGTTGGGTAGATTAAACTGTTTTTCGATTAAGGTTTTTACTGGTTTTCACCGGAAATTATTGGTTTCTCAAAAACCGTTCTAAGAGATTCAGGGATTTAAACAAAAATTTCAAAAGTGAAATTTGAAACCTTAAGGTTAGTCAATGACTAATAGTCATATCACATTATTTCTCGCATTTCTGATTGAGAATCTTCGTGATATCCGGTGCTCTAATTGGTCAAACGTGGGTCAATCGCAAATGCGGAAGAAGAGACCTTGAGATCAAATCCCGATCCCGCCCGGTCCCGAACAACTTTTCAATTTCAATCCCGGTCCTGTCCCGGTCCCGACTAAAGTGAAAATTTCAATCCCGATCCCGTTTAAGAACACTGCTTGAGATACTAATCTTCGATATATCAGAAAAAAAATTACTTACTTAAGTAGTCGAACAATATGAACTATTGATGCAATTTGCCATCGAACACCTCGATTTTAATATTACAATGGAATTATTCATTTTAATTAGGGTGACCCGAAACGTTCTTACTGAGATTATTGTCATATAAATTCAATTAAATTGCGATGATAAATAA
>SCLH01000980.1:26708-51799 GCA_004367855.1 Oikopleura vanhoeffeni | reverse complement strand
ATATATACATACTATACATATATACATAGTATATAGATGTATTATATTAGCTTCCAAATATGAAACAAAAACGGAAACAATTTGCTTAATTTAACTTCTAATTTTCGTTGGTCAAGAGGCGATAATCGATATGAGCTGCATGGAATGACAGAAATTTATGCACCAAAATCTAATCTTTTGAATATCATATAATTTGATTAATATTTGTAACTTTTTCTTGTGGCAGAATATATACCAGCCGGATTCACAAAATATTATAAACTAGTTACATGCATTAGGGGCCCGTTACCGACAGATTGTGGCTATTTAAAAGACACAAACCACGCGGGCTCCGTGCACCAATCACAACCCTGAATTTAAGAATCAATCAATGAAATCGGCTGACATTCGGGCGGGCCTAATCATAGTCTCACAATTTGAATCATTTACATATTCACGATCTGTCGGTCGAGGGATCCAATCTATAGCAGGATATGAATTTATAAATCGTATTTCATAACGTTTCGGTTTATTGCATTATGATTATTTATTATAAAGGACGAAATTTCTACTCGCCGATATTGAGCATTTTTCGTGATATTGGCACTTTCACCGATATAAAGACAAAAATAAATTTTTTATTTAAAAATGAAAAAAAAACGCGTAGGTTATACTGCATAACTTATACAATAGGTTAATATAAATGTGTAGAAATACATACTCCTGAAACGCAATCACATAAAAATTTCAAAAACTAGACTTGGAAAATTCAATTTTTTATGACGAACTTGAAGTAATTTGTAATTAAAACCTCAAACGCTTACACGATTTCGGCAAAATCTGCACTAGCATGAATTTAGTTAAAAATCGCGAAATTTCGTATTTGGGCGACATTGGCAAATTCGGTAATATCGAGCCGGCGATATGTAGCCTCTCCCTGTATATTTTTCAACTTTTGTCTATCTATAGGGTTCGGACCGAGGTAACCAGGGTCAAAATAAAACCGATAGTTATATGAAAAAAGACTCCTGGGGTAAATCAGTAGTAGAAATAATATTTCACATAACAAAAAAAAATTCGAGCCACCTAGTTGAAACCGAAAAACTTTATCGAGGGAAAGTTATGGAAATTTGAATTTTTATTTCGTTTTTGATAAAATTCATTTGTTTGAAAGTTCAAATTTTCGCCGGTCTGCACCAAATCTATATGACTATGATATGATATTATCATGAGGAGTTATAATTTATAGTACTGCATAAATGATATTATTTTGTGAATCATAATATCGTGTAATGACCCAGGCCAGTAAGTTTTCTACAGACATCTTTAGGATATTATTATCAAATGTGTTTCAGCTTTTGGGGTTTTCCCCGGGGAGATTGAAACGCCCCTAAAATAAACTAACCAAGTCGCGCTCTGATTGGTTAAGCGTGAATCTCCTCGGGGAACACCCCAAAAGCTTAAACACATTCGGTATTATTATCTTTAAGATATTATTTAATAAATAATTATCGTAAAATAATTATTCAGTATTAAGGGGTTGCTGTCGTTATTTTTTCAGCATTTATAAAATTAAATTATGATACATTCATATCGATTATGACTAAAGTTGACCCAAGGAATGGTGGCAATCATTTTTTCAAAAACAATCTAGAAAAAAAATTAATTAGCTGAATGACTCAGCTCGAGTCTCAATAGTTCGTATATTTAAGCTATTTCAGAAAAATCTGAACCTTGAGCAATAATTTCAAAAATGCCAATTTGTGGACCTTGTTAATTGGTTAATTGGACCTTGTCAAATCGAAGGACAAACTTAAATTTTGATGACTACACCAATCGTCACATAGTCGTAACAGGAGGTAACTTCGCGAAATTTCAAAATCTATCTCCTCCGAGACCATATATCGAAATTTGTTTAAAAGTTGACATAATACGTAAAATAAGTAGACTAAGATCGTTAGCGTACGGTTTTTGATTTCAATGGCTGAATTTTTCAATAAACTGACTATTTTTGGCTGTTTTTCTCGATTTTTAGCTTAAAAATCTATCTCCTTCGAGGTTTAGTTTCAAAATGGGCGCAAAATTTATCAAAGTACACCTTGTTGCATTTTTAAGAATCTTAGTGCATATTCTACCAAATTTCGATGCAGACTTGTAAATATGATTTTTCGAAAAATTTTTTTTAAAATTTTGAAAAAAATGTGCTCCGATTTTTTCGAAAGTAAGTTCAAAAGAAAGCTAGTAAAACACTGAAGATAAATTTGGCTTTTGTTAAGCCAACATTTTGAAGTTTAAGTGGTCAAATCTTAATAAACAATATTTTTTGACCTCATTCTGAAAAAAAAATCTTTGAAAAAAATCGAAAAAACGCACAAATTTCGAGAATTTTTTTTTGTGGATTTGATCGGAAATATATTTTGTTGACATCCCGAAGCAATTTGGTGCATTCTGATTGCCTATAAGTCTTCAGCAAAATCAGACATGACTCCCCCCTCTAAGGACCAAATCGCCAATTTAATGATTTCTGATAAATCTTCATAATAACCAAATTGACAAGCGGAAATCCATAAATTAAATTTGAGATTTACATTTAAATTACTCATCGTTAATGAGGGGAATAAATCAAAAATTATTTTGCGTAATCTTAACAAATTAAAAAAACATTTATCAATCAAAACTTTCTCATAATAATTTTTATTTTTAGCTTGACAGACCGGATTTTTCAGTTCAATCAGGGTATTATTTGAGTCTACAATTTTAAACATGATTGAACGTGAAAGCCATATAATAAACTTATATGATAGTTGTATAATAGATATAATTATCTAAATAATTTCCACAAATATCAGCCTGTAATTTAGACCATGAAAAAGGTGAAAATCGTGTTTTCAAGTAAAGCATCAAAAATTAAATGAAAAGTTTCAAAAATAAATATAATAATTTATAAATAGGGTGCGCAGTGATATGAATTATACCGTATAAGTTATACGGTATAACTACAGAGCAAACCGCAGTAGTTAATAAAATTTCACTATTCTTACTGAGGTTATTGACTTATAAATGAACGATTCCAGGCTGAAGAATTATATTTTCGGCTATCTTGTGGTCAGAAAATGAGTTTTAAAAAACTTTATTCTCAACACTAGCTTTCGTATCTAGCAAATATATAAAACTCATTTTTGCTCATAAAAATTTCTTCATTTCTAAAGTAAAATCTTTCTCCGAGAATCATTTCTGAAACATTTTCCCAAGCTTCTCAAGTTATCTTTCTCAGCAGTAGATGAAAAATTTCTGGAGAACACGAAAAACGTAGTTGCCAATCTAGCCGGCTATTATATTTGTTGCAACCAGTCAGTTTAACCAATAACCGGTTTTAGTACTGTAAAAAATCCGTAAATTTTTATTGTTCATTATTAATTATTTTTCTTCTTTGAATTTCAGCTGAGATGTTCTTTCTGTTTTTTGCCGATAGTTCAAAAGTAAAAAATTTATCCTCTATGAAGCTTTTTTGTATACCCCTTAAAATTTGTTTGTAGACAGTGTCTACTAGACAGTTATAATGAATTAACTCGGCTAGGCTTTCTTTTGAAAATAAACTAGAGCTACAGGCGTTTTCTAGAAATTTCTGAGGTTTCAACGTTTTAATTTTTTCAGTTTTGTATTTGATAGTACATTGCCATATTATTATATATTATATTATATTATTATATATGCCTATATTATATATGGCAATGTACTATCAAATACAAATATGATATATATTATCGATGCTATTTGACAAATCCGGATATTTTGAAAAAATATTACTGATGTGCTGAAATAATACTTATAATTTAAACGTGAACGAAAGCTCACAAATAGTTTTTAAGTCATGGGACTGCCTTTCTGAATTTTTTGTACGTTCAAATATTTTATCAATAAAGTTTTATTATAACCGAAAAAAAAATATCACAAATTGCTTTTTTAGGAAATAAGTGATTTTGCCTTTTTCAGGCCTCAAATAGAGCCCAAGTTCGGCATTATTTAGGGTTGGCACCAGGGATCGGATTTTCTGGGTCGCCGGGTCGAAATTTTCGACCCGGAACGCAGGTCAACTTGGCAGTAAAAAGCCAAAATTGTAGAAGACCAAAAAAATGGAAATTCCGATTTTTTGAAAATAGAAGAAGTTTGTAATGATAAAATGCAGTTATTCGTGTTTGCAATAAAATTCTTCGTTTCTTACAATATTTATTTCAAATGAAAATACAGAAAAAGTATTCAGAAAAGTAATTTCGAAATTGGCCTTTTTTCAAGAAAAATAATCGGTTCGTAGATTTTCTCGACAAATTTTCATCAAAATAAAATTGTCAAATTCACTTTTTCGTTCAAGATTTTGCTAAAATTTACATCAATATCATATTTATCTTAGAAAAAAGTTTTACTGCGAGAAAAATATAAAATATGGATTTTTTGGCCTAAACTGCCAACCCATTATTCAGGCACCGTTAAATTATATGGAAATTGTTAGTTACGATTTTCTTAAAAATCATTTGCCTTACTCAAATACTAATCTGTGATACCGTTTTTTGTTAGAGAGCTTTCGATAGCACCTGACTATTTATTTAGCTTGAGAATGCAGCCAATTGACTTATTCGCCTACATTTTTTGTTTTTAATTAACGGTCTCCAAGATTAGAGCTGTAACTGATGAAAACGGCGCAACGAACACGTTTTTTGATATGCCGGATATATATGATATAATATGCGGCATTTAATATCTTAGAAATTTTAATTTTGAAGGCAGGAAATTGTAAAAGTGCGTGTATGGGAGACTTTCTTTGGAAGTGCGTCGGTAAAAGTGGATGTATTATGGAAAGACGTTTAATGACGAGAACTTAATGACGAGTCGTTATGACGATTTTAGTCTTAATGAGAAGTTGATTCTCAGTAGAACATCCTCGTAGAGATCCGGCAGATTTATCAACAATATATAAACTGACTCGTTAAATTAATTATGTAGAAAAATATAACATACGTACATACATACATGTATCAGTAATAAGCCATTCCCAAACAGACCATTAAAAGAGGTACCCCCTTAAGGGTATGGTGGTTCCTAATTTGGCATATTCCCGATGAAACATTAGCCAAACAGGGCTTCAAAGATATTATTCAGATTAGGCAGTTTTTAGAACTAGCCTTCATCTTGCGGGAAACTTTTTTGCATGCATCAGACACATAAGCAAGACATGGAGACCAAAGCCAAAACATAAAATCTATCTCCTCTCAGGTCTCCAAACAAATACTTCAAACTTCTGTGAAGCCGTTTTTTTTCAATTTCGACCCCAAACTCGAAATATGAATTTTTGAAGGTCACGTGAAAAAATTTCCGAAAAAAATGTGCTTCGATTTTTTTGAAAAGAAGGCTCAAAAGAAAGCTGGGAAAAAACTGAAGAGAAAGTTGGCTTACGTCAATCCGATTTTTTGAAGTTTCATTCTGTTTTTTGACCAAATAAATCGGAGTACATGTATGTTAAAAAACCTTCAGAGTGTGAATGTCGATAATTGGGCAATTTTTTAAATGTTTTTTGACCCAGTTTATCGATAAACAGGCAAAGATGGGATTGTCCAAACTTGCTCAACCTAACGAATAAGTCCACAAGATCATTTCGAGATACATTGTAATCTAATACAATTGATCTTGAAATTTTCTTGAAGGCTTGTTCTTTGTGTTAAGCAAGTTTGTTCAATACAACATTTGCCAGTTTAGCGAGAAAATCCGTCGAAAACAGCCTTATAAGCGACATCAACAGTCTAAAGAAGTATAAATACTTTGAATTAAATGGTTGCGAAGATTTTTACAAAATATAAATTGACTGTTGAACTGGCTTAAATAGTTTATAAATTAAGAGAGTACTTCTCGTGATTAGAGGCTCAACCAAAACCTCGCGTAAGACCCTTAAAATCAGCTCTAAAAACGTTTATGACTATTCTGAGGCGAATTAATCACAATTTTGGGAAAACGATAGCAACAGACCTGCGTACGTATTTTTTGGCTCTTCAAATTTAAAAAAAAATCGAAACATCAAAACTCACGCAGAAGTAGTCTTTTTGACACAAAATATGACTTTATTTTAAAGCTCGTTTCTGAATAGAGGAGCAATCAGTGATCATTTATTTGTCAGATCTCACATCTTAAATCATAATTAAACATCACTGATTGCTCAACCAATCAGGAACGAGCTCCAAAATAGAGTGGTATTTTGTCTTAAAAAGCTTGTTATAATTTTGTTCCAAAATAGACAAATAAACTTTTTTAGCTGATTTTAAGAGTCTCACGCAAAGGCCTACTCCTCTCTGGATTTTTGAGTAACACATTTGAACCAGCAGCTCATTTCAAAGTAATCATATAATCAGAACAAACATAGAAATTGTGAAAATGAGAGCATTTATTTCCGAAATACAGATACAATATTTACAGTTAATCGAAGGAACGAAATTTGAGTATAACAAAACCAACGAGATAAGCAAAAAAAGTGTACACAGATTCCAAATTATTCATCACATTCAATCGAAACACACAAAAATGGTCTGAGTACAAATCTGTGTAATTTTGCTGTTTTTTGTCGGATCACTACAGAAACATGTCTCACCAAAAGAATAGAATTTTGAGCTTTAAGCTTGAGTTTTGGTCTGTGTTGTCTCACGCTGTGTCCTCCGACGCTGTCTCGAGCAATGTGTACAATATTTGAGTTCATTTGCAATTTTTTTTCTAATTTTTCAAGATTTAATTTGTTTTCCCGATTTATTCGAAGTTTTCGCAGTTTTTTCAGTTTTATTTCAAGTTTTTGTAAATGAATAGATTCAGATTTTTAATTTGATAAATATATGTGCTTGTTAATATTGAAGAAACCAGCGCACCATTGTGACGCTCCCGAAAACTGTAATCTGGATAAGAGAGTGGTGGCTGCGATTTCACTATTTTAAATTGTTTCTCATAAAGAAGAATAAATATTTGCATTCAAATCGAAAGTATCGTTTTTTATAATTAATCATAAATTTGACCCAGAATAGCCAAAAAACGTGGCTTTGAGCATATTCTGAGGATCTTATGCAAAAGCCTGCCCCTCTCTGGGTTTTTATAGTAAAAAGTTTAAATTTATATAAATGAACCATTTATAAGTTTGCGGAGAGCTGTCACTATTGAAACTTTAATTTTTTTCCTTAAAATGATATCCAAAATTTTTGAAAATCAATAACCTTCGGTTTAATGCTAAAAAAAGTATGAGGATCGATAAACCGCCAGTTTGGTTCAAATTATCCATATCCTTTATCCAACCGAAGTCCATTGTGAAAACTTTTCTAACCTCAGGGCTGGAGTTCGAATCCCAGTGGACCCATACAATCGCACGACTCGTCTCGTTATATGACGCGGGATAAGAGACAACATCCCTATTAGTATTCCTAACACAATCACTGAAACAAAATCAGTGGGGTCCACTGGGATTAGAACTCCAGCCCTAAGGTCAGGAACGTTTTCACCGTGAACTTCGGTTGGATTAAGGGTATTTTAGAAAACAGAACCATTAAAATCAAATTCAGGATTTTTTTGTTCTCGCCTTAATTCACGAAGGGTACGGTACCCCGCGTACCTCCTAAAGAAGCTAAGCATGCGGACGAGAAAATTATGCATAAAAATCGGTGCTTAATTAAACAAGGAAATTGACGTAAATTAAACAGCCCTACTTTATGAAATAAGATGTATATTTTTCTGGAGAGACCCAAAAAACGGATATGCTTGTCTGCATAATAACTTATTTAACATAAGATTTGTCTATCTGTTTCAGGCTGACTTCAGGGGGAAGCTCAATATCGCTGAAAGTTTTTTGGCAAAAAAATTCGGCGATATATATGGGACAAAAATAGACTTATTCACACAAATTTAAAAAAGTAAATTTTGGAATTTTTATCTTTTGAAATGACGTCATTCATGACGCACCAAAATAAATTCGTAATAAAAATCTCAAACGCTTACGCAATTCGGCGATATTGGCACATTAGGCGATATGGGCACCAAAAGTATTTCAGCTAAAAAACGTAGAGTTGCGTAGGTTTTTTCGGCGATATTGGTGATATTTGGCCAGCGAAATTCTTGTCAAAATATTTTTCTGTCAAAAACGAATAAATTCAATTTATTACTTGTGAAAAATTATATTCCAAAATTATTTCAATTGACATGAAGGCGAACAAAATTATGCTCAACCAAATTGTCCGTAAGTATTTTTTTTGAAATTCTTGGACATCAAGAGAGTGCTGAGACATGGAGAAATTTGATAAATTACATCAGTTTAGGGGTTTTTCGTTAACACCTACAATATCTTTCGAATCATTTTTAATAAAGAACGATTTGGTTCTTCACATGTGATGATAACACTAATGATAATTGAGGTGGGTGGCCCAGCTTGTACGAATTTGTAAACTACCTAAATTATCATTAGTGTGGTAATATTGGGGGCAGATTGTCTCCCATTTAATGTCCGGTTTTATGTCCGGAGGCTATCAATGACATTGATTCAATGTATGATAAATTATACGCGGCGTATAGTACGCTTTATTTATACTATGGGTTAGATCGGTACAATGTATTCTAGAATGATTCTAGATCGGTTTGTTCTAATGAATTGATTCGACTTGCGTGAATATGATTGAGTAGCCGCCAAAATTAATTCCGATTTAATTTTTCTAAAATTTGGGGTTTTGGATTTGCTGAGATCTTTGTATTTTTCAAATATTCAGGCCCATGGCGCGAAGTAAATCTCCATAAAATTAACTGTTTCATCACAAGTTATAAATTGGATTTTATTTGTTCTTGACGAAAAAAATTTTTCACGAAGACTTTTTCACGAAAATGTTTTGACGATATGTGTGGTCAAAATTTTGTTCACATAAAGCACACCCGTGTGATCATTTTGTTTGTATACAAATGTAGAATGATTGTAGAATGATTTGGAAAAAAATTCAAAAACTCTAGAAATCGTAAAAAACCTGTTAATTTCTAAGTGTCACCAAATTTTATTACGAATTTATTTATTCTTATACGTATGTTCATAAGTTTACGTTTTAGAGATTCATGTTAATTGTGTCAGATGTATTCTTCTAGAGGCGCTCAAAGTTTCAAGTTGGGTCAAAAATCAAAACTTTGCTAAATTTGGTTTTTGAAAATTTTATTTTTTTCTTATTTCATTTTTTGAGGTTTTCAGGACAATTTAAAAATATAAATATAATTTTCCGTCATTACAGGTTCTCATATATGAATCATAAAATTGTTATTGAGACATTTCATTATTCCGCCCAATTATTTTCAAATTGCGAAAAAAAATTTTTCTTGGAAAGATACAGCTTCGAAATTAAAACCAATCGACTAGAAATTATCTGAATTGCTAAAGTTGCGTATAAAAACAATTTTGGGGAGATTTCAAAATGGCTGCCAAAAATGCCGACGAGTACCTCCTTAATCACAGACAATTTTCTTAAGAATCTGTTTTAAGGCCTACAGCCTCCTTCATTATAACGTTAATTATAAGATTGGAATAAATGATCAAGCTTAATTATATGGATAATCTACACATGTATATATTCACCGTTATTTAAATGATGACTAAATTTCTAATACGGTTTCTAATACGGTTAACCCCTGAATCAGGGGCCCTGATGGTTTGAAATTAAATGGTGGATAACATTTTTCATCTAATAATGGTTGATACTTTATTTTTATTTTATAATCAATTACGTCAATATAATTATTTTTATTTTATAATTAATTAACGTCAATATAAAATTAATCATAATTTAATCACTATAACGAAAAAAATTCAGAATGTCGTTTTTACGAATTTTAGTTTTCAGCATCATTTCCAGGTCTGTCAAGATCGTTCCCAAAATTTTTTTATTGATTCCAAAATGTTCCCAAACCTGGTAGTTAAAACCGGTAAATTTTACGGAAAGTGTACTACCGACGAATTTATCAAAAAATATTTTTCGAAATTATTGCGTTTTTCGATTTTTTTAAGTATTTTTTCGTAATGAAGTTCAAAAATAACGTTTGCTTTAATTTCACAACTGAAACTTCAAAATATCACCTTGACATATCATCATGACACCAACTTTCTAATCAGTGTTTCCGTGGCTTTAGTTAGAGCCCACTCTCGAAAAAATTGAAGCAAATTTTTTGTCGGAATTTTTTTCACGTGACCTTCAAAAATTTATATTATGAATTTGGGGTCAAAATTTGAAAAAACGCTCTCTAATGAGTTTCTATTTGTTCTGTGCTAGCGTTTGCTGGAATTTGCGTGGAATCCAAAATATAACCTAAGAGGAGATAGATTTTTCGACAAAAATGTCAATAAAACGGTGGTTTATTGCATATCCTAGAGAAAATATAGCATTTATTGCAAAAACGATCTCTGAGAATTTTGGTCTACTCACTTTACAAGTTATGTTGAATTTAAGATGTTTTTTTCCAAATAAAACCTAGGGGGAGATAGATTTTCTGATTTGGTTTAGGTCTCCCGGTCTTCCTTATGCGTCTGAGAGTGTATGCATGCAAAAAAAATTTGCCACATATATTACGCAAGGTTTATTACACATAGGCGTGCCCATATATAATATATAGCCTCCTAAACAACCATACTAGGGGGGGTTTGGGGGTCTCCTCTCACATTCTCGTGTCCACATATAATCAACATTTATCTTACAATTTTTTAAGTTTGTCTTTTTGTGATTTCCTTTTCAAAATGATGAAAAGTTGGATACAAATTTTTTTTTAATTTTGATTTCAGAAAAAATAACTTTAAAGTTTGAAACTATCTTTAAATTTGTTCGAAATAAACATTTTAACTTAATTGAGCTGTGAGTACGTTTTTGGAAGTATTGACATCATTGAAACGTGTCACACCTGCCCTAATTAATTTTTGTATTCGAAAATAGAATATCTAAGATAATCACAGGGACATAATTTATTACCAATTCAATTAACTCACCTTCAGAATTGAAATTAAATTATATGTGTGGAAAATTCAAAGTTATATCGAAGATGGCCCTCACAATAAATAATATTTTTTCTTATTTTGGGCGATTCGCTTCAAACAATAAATAACTTCATAATTACAGCCTACACAATAACGCATGTGTGTAAGCAACATTAGAGCAATACGTAGGTGTCAATAATTCTAGGAGTCTTTTGTTGATCAATTATGAGTCATAATTTATGACGCATTACATGTTTTGAAGCGAATCATCCAAAACATAAAATAATTTTGTCTTCTTGTGACAGACATCAAATCCATCTAATTAATTGCTCATAAATACTTGATTTTAACAAAACAACTTCTGAAGTTATTTTCAAAATTAATACATCGAAAAAAACTTAGTTGAAATTCAATTTTTGGATATCAAAGAAAATGCGCTGAAATTAAAAAAATAAGGGTTAAAAATTCCAAGTCTGTCTTTTTGTGAATTTCTTTTCAAAATGATAAAAAATTGGATACGAAAAAAAAATTTCAAAATAAAAACTATAAAACTTGAAAATGACTCTAAAGTTCAAAGATTGAACTTCAAACCTCATATAAAAAAACTTTAATTGTTTGCCTCAAGCTCTGAATATCTTGAGAGCTAATCTCGACCATTCAAACATATTTCCTTCAATATTTGCATAGTTTTCAATTATTTCGAATTATTTTTTTTTATTATTATGCATAGTTTAGTGCACGTTTAGTGATGCAAGTTTATTTTACAATGAGTCCCTTCGCAACATTGTTCGTAAATGTTGTAATTTTCAAAATGCATCGCCTGAAACTCACGTTTTAATTGACAAAGTTTGCCGAAATTAAAATAATCTTGTTCAAGAAAAGTTCATTACGCCCCATTTCGTAAGAGAAAGTCGCACTTTTTGACTCATGAAATCAAGCCAACCCTAAACAGACTTATCTAAAAAACAAATTCAATTCCCTCTATATGATATAGACTATATCCTTTTCCCAACCGAAGTTCATCTTGAAAATGCTTACTATCTCTATAGCGCGTGTTCGAATCCCACTAATGACACTAAAGTGATTGTCTTGAGTATGATTATAGGCAAGGGTGCTTGATATTGGGACCGCCAACATTGATCAGTGTGTAATCACTCAAGGAATCACTAAAAGAATCACTTAGACAACATTAGTGGGATTCGAACTCGCGCTATAGAGATAGTAAACATTTTTGAGATGGAGTTCTGTTGGTAAAAGGATATATCCTATTCCAACTTAGAGTATCCATTTAGATCCAACAAATGATATAACCTCCTAAAAAACCATTCAATTCAGGGGGGGTTGTGGGAGTCTCCTCTCAAGTGGACGTAGCCCACTTCGAACACAATTAGGGGGGGGCGGGTGGTTCCCCCCACATAGGCTTGCCCACATATAATCAAATAAAAATTACAAAACGAATTATTTACACTTTTGAAATGAGTCAGACATTATTCATTTTGACCATACTGTATATGTTCGTAATTAAATTTTCCAAGAGTCAATTTCTATCCAAAAACCTAAAGTTCAAATTTGGGAAAAATCAAATTCAACCAGTGACTTTTCAACATTGGAATAGAATTAACAATCAATGTAAAAAACCAGTCGTCAAATAAAATGCATTTTAAGTGAAATTAAAATATGGTCCTTGTAGGGTTAATTAATTAAAGAGACATATTAGGATTCTTCCAGATTTCGGTTAAATATCCTCACTTAAACCCTCACTTAAACCCTTTTCCAACCAAAGTGAATCCTGAAAATGAGGGTGATCTCTAAAGCGTGTGTTCAAATCCCACTAGTGTTTTCTTTGTGATTTCACGCACCAATTATTTTTGTCGCCCCAAATATCAAGCATCCTTGACTTTTACATGTATGTTACCCAAGAAAATCACTGAGACAACAATAGTGGAATACGAAAACGCGGCATAGAGATCACCATCATTTTCAAGATTCACTTTGGTTGCAAAACGGATATGGATCTCTGCCCCGTGAATATCATACCATCATGATCCTCTTTTTATACGGTTTTTCAAGTATACAGTCACCTGTTATACAAACTAGTTTTGTTTTGCATCCTAATTTTAAATTAATTTAAAAAATTTCAAATATTATTTTTAAATTTCAAATTCGAAAAAATTATCGAAAAATTTCTTAAAGATACCTTATTCTGTGAATTAACCAAAATATTTTTGTGTTATATTATTTTCTTTTCAAATTATGTTTAAATTATTTAAAAATTGCTGAGAATTTTTCATAAAAAATTTTGTATTAAAAGTAATATTTTTAATGAGCTACGATTTGAAAATAATGCAAGGAATGTTTAGCAAAAAAGTTTTCCAACCTCACCATAAGACCGCCTTACTTTTGTTAATGTGCAAATGTCCAAAATGCGTGGGTTTTTCATCGTAGCTCACGTTTTAAAAGCCCTTAGTTAGCCGAAGTTAAAATTAAATTTCTTAAAAAAAGTTAATTACGCCCTTATTACATCGTCTTTATTAGAAAATAAATGCAATTTATCGGGACGGTCAGAAACACAGCCCACTGGACCAACTTTTTGACCGACAGCTTATAAGGACTTACTTTCTATTACACAATGTGGATACTAAGCGGTACAAATAGCCTCTTTGTGATGTGATCCAAGTCCCAAAAGAAAATTATGAAAATGATGTCATAGCCATTTGTAAATTTGAAGTTTATTTGCTCTAGACAAATTTTCTTTAGAAGTCGAAAAAACAGTTTTCAAAAATCATCCAAAGGTTAATATAGTGGCTATATTAAGTCTACGTAAAGGGTAGTAATTGGAAATTTGGATTATTTGTTGAAATGAAACTAACATATCAATTACCATGCCCGAGTTCATATAAAATCCTCTAATTTAATTTTGGTGAACAACTTTTTCTAGACTTGAATCGCGTGATGTTACGTCATTTTTGATAACACTGCGTGGATGCTAAATTGGAGTAAATTTCAGTAATCATCCCACAATATGTGTCCCGAAATGGTTTTCACCAGAATAAAAAAACGGATTTTATATGAACTCGGGCATCGTAATCGATATAAATGCCGAATAAGAACGTTCTAAAAAATCAAAAATCTGAGAGCATTATTAATATTTGACTGAGTTTACTTAAATTCTGGAAAATGATAAAATAAAACTTTTAGAAAAATTATCCGAGAATTTTTTGAAAGCTTTCTGTCATTTCAAATTCAAAAACCAATTTGTATAAAAAGTTTACCGAAAAAGTTTGAAAAAGTATGCTGGGATCTACCTGTTTTCACTTACGAAAAATGCTGTTTGGACTTTTTAATGATCGTTAGCACCAAAATGACGTTGGTTTGCACTTTTTAAACTTTTATTTAACAAACTCGTATTCTTGAGACCTCCTTAGAAAAATAAATATCCTCAAAATAACATTGCATAAAACCGTCACAACAAAAAGGAAGCTAAATTATAGCTTATCAAAATTTGTTCAAGCGAGTTTCAAAATTACATGACACAGAGGGTATTACAGTAGCAACAAGTTAAAAAAAACCTAGGCAGACAGAAAAACAAGCAACGGGACTCTAATTATAACGTTATTTTACGGCCGGGTAATAATTTAAGTTTGCAGTAGGGACTTTCACCTCAAAAGGCTAAGTCAGTGTTCTAAATGTTTTTTTTTTATTTTTGTACAAAGGTTAAATACAATGGTTGATTTCAAAGATAGGGAGAACCCTCATGGGGAAATTTTCAAATTTTGAAGAAAATGATTGGATTGTGTTTAGCATCAAAAATAAAGGGCAGAGCCAAAATTTGAAGTCAGTCACGTGAACAGATTTTATTTTATCGTGAATAGAAAAAATCGTCAAACTGGGGGTCGGGCTCGAGGAGAAACGAGTCATAGTAAAAATAATTTTCTATTCACGATGGAACAAAAAAAAATCTGGTCACGTGACTAACCTCAAATTTTGGCTCTGCCTTTTATTTTTGATGCTGAACGCTATCCAATAATTTTTTCTTGAAAATTTCCTCATGAGGTGCTCCCTATCTTTGAAATCAACCAATACACTTCGCGGACTTCAGTATTTTCATGCAAAATATGCGTAATCAAACTGAAGCCGGGGGAATAACGTATTAAAATCAGCCAGTTACAGGCGCGCAAGTTTTCTCGCAAAATTTCTTGTTAAATAAATTTTCTTTTCAAAGCACGTGATTGATGAAGGGGGATAATTTCCTACGCTCGATCTTGAAAGAATAAAGTTGATTGTATAAAAAGTCAAAAAGGCTCATAATTTATTCAAATTTTGAGTTTTTACCGTTTTTTGGTAAATTGTACAGCATTTTTTTGTCATTGCTGATATCAAAAAATGTCCTGACTACCAAAAAAAATTACGCCTATAACAACCAACATTTTATTAGGAATCTTTTGCTAGAATAAAATTTATAAAAATTGAGTGCTAAATGGCACTGATCGGTTGTACAACCAAGTGTTGTAAATTTTATTAGTAGTTCAGAAACGATTATCGTTTAACGATAATTGCTTGACCCTTCCATCGCGATGGAAACGATGGAACCGATGCATCGGTTGACATACGGAAAACAAATAGATACTAGAAATTTTTACAAGTGACATAAGATGTAAAATAAAGATTTTATGATATTTCAAACAGCGGTCAGAAAATATGTAGGCTTCTATAGAATAAACCAACTAATTACTTTCGTGAGTTATATTGACTCCAATCTGCTGGGTAAAAAAAATACCTAAGCGTTTAATTCTACATCGTAATTCTGGGTTTAAAAATGCACACTTTTGTAAATATTGTACGATTCGTGTGTAATGGTTAGCTCCCCTCACAGGTCCATTTACTATCTAAAGGCAAAAAAATTTTCGGGGATGCCAAGAACGGCGCAAGAATAACATCGTCAACATGACCTACATTTTATTGTATGTGGATAGAGTTTGCAATTTATTTCAAAAACTATGTGAAAACTTATACGAATTAGCGTTCGAAAGTTTATTTTCTACTTTTTTTTAAGATTTTTCGCCAAAATGTTCCTTAAAAAATTAAATGTGTGAACACGATACATAATATCAAGAATTCTGAAATAGCAGTTTTTAGGAAAGACTTAAGGAATCTTTTATATACAGTTATTTTATCTGTAGTTCTAAACGAAGATAATTTTTTCACAACTGATTTTATGAAACTCAAAAATAGATGAAAGACAAAATTATTTTTTTTAAAATTATTTTCGAAAGATGACCGGCAAGTGTTAAACCGAAATACGCCAGACCAAGACAAATCGATCAATGTAACATATCAGGGGTAGTGATTGTGAGTTTTCACTGAGTTAGCATATGTTTTCACATTTAACTGCATATATTGTGACGCGGCGGCCGATAATGATTGTTGTTTTGTAACATCGGGATATCATATTTTAAATTTGAGCCCGTTATAAGTATGCGTAACGTTTCGACTTGTCAATTTTTAATTATATGTCATGTGTAAAAAATGTATCGGTTTTTTCGAAGAATGACAGAGGTCGAGTGAACCTATTTTTTCTCTGTCCGCAATTATTAGTTTATCAAACTTCCGAATTTAAAAATGTTACGTGTTATTCACGTTAATTCCATCTTTGATATCCAGATCAGTGATAAATAAATGAAGAGCACATCGTTTTCCATTTGTCCGCGCTGATGACGGGCCTCGAAGTAGTGCTTTAGATAGGCTTTTGGGTTGGAGTGCGAAGTTCTCGTTTCTGGGTGTAGAGGAGCGTAAAGTATAAACTGTTCTGGACTGGAAACCTATGTAAAGTTATTCGAAACTATACCATTTTATCACATGCTGTTCAGCAACTTGGAGTACATTACCACTCCTCCAAAAAACAACATCATGTCATAATAACTTAAAAAAGCAATTTGAAGATTTAACTAATTGTCTCTAAATTCTGCAAGATGTTAATATTTAAATCAATTGAAAATTTTTCACAGCTACAATGTGACATCATAGGCTATAAATAACTTTTTCGGCAAATAGTATAGTAGATGTTAAGATATAGTTTTATATTTGAAGGAAGATTTTTTTTCTGATTATTATTGTGAAAAAAACGGAAAAACAAATGCTGATGTTTTGTGAAAAATCTAGTAAACTATTCTTAAAACCCCTGATACTTAGTTGCGAAAAATATATTTCAAAAAGAACTAATTTCATCAGTTTTAGTTAAATGGGAAGCATTCACGAAAATTTTCCATAGCGTGTCACTTCAGATCGTAATAGAACGTTGATAAGAATGAACCCAGAGCTATTTTTTTATGGAAGTGTCTATTTATTAACTTCGATGTGGAAAAATTTGGTATCGTTTATCTGCCTTATCGTCAGAAACAGTTTCCAAAATGACTGTCAACACCGCTGTTAGGGATATAAATAGCCCTGAAGGCTATTTTTGATGATAATGCATGTGTAAAGCAAATATGTTTCCTTTATTTTACTTTGTCTTTTGAAGTATCTTTTAAAGGGGTGGCATGTATCGGAAGATTGGTAATTTTTCAGAGGCGATATTTGAAAGCGACATATATTGAAAAGATGACATGAAAGATGTATATGAAAAAAAAAGTGAAAATTATTTTTATTTCTTAAATCTTAATAAACGTGTCCCATTTGCAACGTTTATATCTTTATTTCTTAACCCGTCTCCACAAAACCTTTTTGGTACATCTTAAAGGAAAAAAATTTTCGGAGCCAAAACGGCGCAGGAAATAACATCGTCACATTACCTACAATTCAAATTAATGCATAGAGTTTTCAATTTTATTTCCAAATAATAATTGTTGAAAATTTATTACGATGAGCCGCTTCGATAATTTTATTTTTCCTCTTTTTTTTAGGATTTTCGTCAAACATTCTTAAAAAATAATTGTGTAAAAACGATACATAATTATGACAATTCTGAGAAGAAGTTTTTTCTAGGAAATTGTATTGAGGATTTTTTGATATAAGGTTTATTTTATCTGGAGTCCTATTAACGAGAGTTAATGTTTTCACTAAGTTGTTTTATGATAACTCAAAAAAAAAAAAATATATTTTTCAAAAAATATTTTTCGTAAAGACTTGAACGGCATATTTAACCAATAGAGCCAATTAAGACAAATCGTATCAAATATAGAACATAAGGTGGTACTCGATTTTGAGTTTTCAGCTGATTAGCAATATTTTTCACATTTTATTGCATATTATTTCGGACGCGCGGCGATATTGATAATTTGTTTTGTAAGCTCGAATCAAGATATCATTTTTTCAAATTTGAGACCAGCTTTCAATAGCTAAAGTTTTCACTCTAAATATTTGTAACTTAATGTTTTTTGTAAAAAATGTAATGGTTTTTTCAAGAAAACAAGTGTAGTGAACCTCTCTTTCTCTCTGCAGTTATCTAGTTCACAACTTTCGAAATGTAAAAATGTTAACGTGTTGTTCACTGTTTAATTTTATCTTTGATTCTATTCAGGTGACAATAGTAAATTTGATTATCTTTCCCAGTTTTCCCGTGATAGCGCCCAAAGTATTGCCTTTAAATAGGCTTTTGGGTGTGAGGCGAACGTCTCGTTTCTGGTGTGAGGGATGGTTTAATAGGATTAATTTATTTGAATATTTAATCATATCTTTATTTATTTTTAAATTTTTTAACATTATTTTTTAAATCATTACGCGTGAATAAAGTATACCAGTTATACTTTTATTTAGCGCGTAATGATTAAAAAAAATATATTAAATAAATTTAAAAATAAATAAAGGATGATTAATTATTCTGTTACTGCTATTAATGAGAACTACTAGCCTGTGTTTGAATCGCAGTCTACCACAATATCACGCCTCTCCCTCGGTTGGTAAACTATAGAGATGAGATGGACGTGGCGAAGTTAGAACCCTACCGGATGTTTCTGATATGGCACCCTTTAGGGGGTACTGGTCGTGGAAGTTGTATTTTCTCGATTAAATATTAGCCACAGGGCGTCGGTGATCATTATTAGATTAGTCCAGTTGTTAAACTCGCCTTTTAGCTTGCGTGGCAAGACTGTGCCAAAACTTTTGTAATCATACACTCCCCATCACATAAGCCGACACAACCCAAAATGGTAAACTATCTCCTCCTAGGTTTTTATTGTTTAATTGCGTAAATTTTGACGTACTTGTAAATGTGGTGGAACCACAATAAAACTCAACCAGTTTTTTTTAAATTTCGTCTAGTTTTTCTAGCAATATGATAGAGAAACCATCGTTTTTTGTCAATTATTTGTCCGGAAAAACTATCTCCTCCTAGGAAAAAGTATAAAATCAATTCATTTTTTTTACCTAAGCTAGCTTATACAAATACGAACAAATAACCCAAGCACTTTTTGCTATTTCGACCCTTAATTCGTAATATGTTTTTTTTAAGGACCCACAAGAAAATTTTCGAAAAAAAAAGTGCTTCGATCTTTTGTAAGTAGGCTCAAAAGAACGCTACTGAAACACTGATCAGAAAGTTGGCTGACGTAAAGGTGATATTTTGAAGTTTTAGTGGTTAAATTAAAGCAAACGTTATTTTTGAACTTAATTTAAAAAAAATACTAAGAAAAAAATCGAACAACAGAGAAAATTTCGAATTTTTTTTTTGATGATTTGGTCGGTTGTTTACTTGGTTATCACCCAGGTCATTTTGAAGCATTTATATTGCCCCTAACGCCTCATAAAACCAGCGACCAGTACCCCCTTAAGGGGGTGGTCATGTCTGATTTTTATGAAGACTTAGAGGCAATCAGAGTGCATCAAATTGGTTCGGGATGTCTACAAAATGTATTTCTGATCAAATCCACAAAAAAATTTTGAAATTTTCGTGTTTTTCTATTTTTTTCAAAGTAATTTTTTCAGAATTTAGTCAAAAAATATTGTTTGTTAAGATTTGACCGCTGAAATTTAAAAATATAGGCTTGACGGAGGCAAACTTTTTGTTCAGTGTTTTACTGGCTTTCTTTTGAGCCTACTTGCGAAAAAATCATAGCACGTTTTTTTCGAAATTTTTCGAATTTTTTTTCAAAAAATCATATTTTTCAGTATGCATGGAAATTTTAGACAAAAGCTTTGTGCAAATCTTAGGCATTTCACAAGGTGAAAAACGGCAAAAATCGTCGGTATTGGACCACTAAAAAATTCAGACATCGAAACGTAAATCGCTCTCCTACGAATCTTAGTCTGCTTAGTCCACGTATTATGTCAACTTTTGAAGACATTTCGATAAATAGTCTCGGAGGAGATTACATTTCTTGCAGTTATTATGTCATAAAAATGCACCAAATCAATCGTTTATGTATGTTTTGAAAGCACAAAACAACCCAAATACGAACAAAAAAAAAAATTGAAATTTTGAATTCTTTCGATTTTTCTGAGTATTTTTTTCAAATTATGTGTGAAAAATAAAATTGTTTCAATCTTTGAACCACCCAATACCTTCAAATTCGGGCTTGAAGTAGCAACTTTCTCTTCAGTGTTTTTCAAGCTTTCTTGCTAAGCATACATGTATGCTGCTACTTTCGAAAAAATTCGAAGCTTTTTTTCCCGGAATTTTATAACGTGACTTTTAAAATTCATATATTTGAGTTTCGGGATCGAAATCAACAAAAAAGGGTCCACAGAAGTTTAGTACTTTTTCTGTGCTTCCTTTGCTGAAAATTTAGTGAAATTTGGAATCTCTCCCTCAGAGGATGATAGAATTTCCGATAGACAAAATTCACAAAACGATGATCTATCGCAGTATTCTAGAAAAAAACAACTTATTCGACAAAAACGCTTCAAGAAGTTTTGTAACTAATAATTACAGGTTAGTTAAAATTAAGGTATTTCAAATTAGAACCTCAGAGGAGATAGAATTTCCGTTTTGGCTAGTCTCCTGTTTCGCTATGGTTGTCTGGAGTGTATTCAGCAAAAAAGTTTTGACACATCGTTTTACGCAAAGATTAAAGGCATGTTTTACAAATCTGCTAATCTGAATAATATCCTTGAAGCCTGTGTCTTCTGCTTATATTTTATCGAGTAATATGTTAAATTAGGGACCGGGATCCTTCTTAAGGGAGTACTGTCGCATTTAAAGACTCGGACCATCGAATTGTCCAGATATTTTAAAATGTTTTTTCCTGAAAATATGGAATTAAAGCATTTTGGTACTTCGTTTTCATTTTGATACATGGTAGGAAAGCACTTTTTGATGAGTTATAAATAATTTGTATGAAAAGTTGAACATTTCTTTTGATTTTGGAATTAAAGACACGTATTTACTAGAAAAACGAGTCAAGAAATTTAGACAAAACTCAACTGGTGTTTTGCATGCACTCTTCAGCTGCATTTCTGGGTTTTCGAGTGTGTGCCTTTGAAATCCAGGGAGGAGTAAGTATTTTTCCCGAGGCACTCAAAAAAGGCCCAAAAACAGTTTTTTGGTGATACTCGAGAGCAAATTTAAAGAATTTTCAAAAAAACTTCAACTTGGGTCACGTTCTGTCCGGTTTATTGAGTCATTGTTGTACCTCAAACTCAAGGGGGGAGTAGGCTTTTGAAGTGAAAATAGTGCCACTTTTGAAAGGTCGTTTTGATTGGTCGGCCTTCGATTATTTTGTGAAAGCTAAGAATAATGTTCAATTATCCTAAACGAAATACATAGTTCGTGCTGTTTCTAGTACTGTCATTGACGCGAACGCTGAAACCCTGTTTTGGCTTAAAATGCGACAGTACCTTTTAAGGCTAGGTCTACAATTCGCATTTTTTCGAATTATTGCTCAAGGTTTAGATTTTCCTGAATGCTCTGCCAAATTGCAAATCAGACATAACCCCCCCCTCCCCTTAACGGTATGCTCAAAATCTGAACACGACCAACTCAGTGGTGGTAATTTATTACAGCTCTTTGAAAAATCAATTTCTTCCTAGCAGAGTTATGATCGACATACAGACTCATATTCGCTAAAATTTTTTTCGCAGATAAAAAATAATTAAACACGTGTTTTCATGTTTAACGAAAAATGTACTTTTTTACTCGATTACTTTTTCAAAACGTAAATTGTTCCTAATTTGATAATTTAAAGAAAACGTGATGATTTTAGTTTTGCATATCAATATAAAATACGCCGGGGAATTTTAATCTAAACTTCATCGCATACCTGCGACTGCTGATTAAGTGGCAAGAGTTCTTTGATTCGTATCGCGCGAGAAAAACAAATGAAAAGAAAATTTGAGAATCATTTTTTTCCTTATTAATTTTAAAATTGATTGACTTCTCCGAATTAATTAACCAGCAGCCGCACTTTAACGATATTTTACTGTGCTCGATTTGTAAATATCGCAAGACTCGGTTTCGCTTTCCAGTGATCAAATAAGCAATACAGAGTTTATAAAAATAGGTTAAAAAACGGACAAAAAGTCTGAATAATATCGTTTTATTCTTCAAAATAAAAATTTATTTTGTACAATAACTGATATTAATTGTCTTATTTTACTTTCAAATGTCACACTAATGTTGTTTGGCTTTTCTGTTTGTTAAATAAATACAATTTGTTTTTGAGCGCTCAAATTCAGAGAGCAATATAGTGNAATCTTAGGCATTTCACAAGGTGAAAAACGGCAAAAATCGTCGGTATTGGACCACTAAAAAATTCAGACATCGAAACGTAAATCGCTCTCCTACGAATCTTAGTCTGCTTAGTCCACGTATTATGTCAACTTTTGAAGACATTTCGATAAATAGTCTCGGAGGAGATTACATTTCTTGCAGTTATTATGTCATAAAAATGCACCAAATCAATCGTTTATGTTTTGAAAGCACAAAACAACCCAAATAAGAACAAAAAAAAATTCGAAATTTTTGAATTTTTTCGATTTTTTCTGAGTATTTTTTTTCAAAATTAAGTGGAAAATAACAATTGTTTCAATTTGACCCCCAAAACTTCAAATTTCGGCTTGAAGTAAGCCAACTTTCTCTTCAGTGTTTTCCAAGCTTTTTTCTAAGCATACAGTATGCTGCATACTTTCGAAAAAATCGAAGCTTTTTTTCCGGAAATTTTTGACGTGACTTTTAAAAATTCATATTTTGAGTTTGGGATCAAAATTTAAAAAAAAAACGGCTCCAGAGAAGTTTTAATTTGTTTTGAGCTTCCTTTTGCGAAAATTTGAGTGAATTTGGAAATCTAACCTCAGAGGAGATAGAATTTCCGATAGAAAATATCAAAAAACGATGATCTATCGCATATTCTCGAAAAAAAAACACTTATCGACAAAAACGCTTCAACAGAAATTTTGTATACTAATTATACAGGTTATGTTAAAGTTAAGGTTTATTTCAAAATAGAACCTTAGAGGAGATAGAATTAGAATTCGTTTTGGCTTAGTCTCCCTGTTTCGCTCATGTGTCTGGAGTGTATTCATGCAAAAACAGTTTTGACACATCGTTTTACGCAAAGATAAAGGCATGTTTTACAAATCTGGCTAATCTGAATAATATCCTTTGAAGCCGTGTCTTTGCTTATATTTTATCGAGAATATGTAAATTAGGGACCGGGATACCCTTTAAGGGAGTACTGTCGCATTTAAAGATCGGACATCGAATTTTCCAGATATTTAAAATGTTTTTTCTCTGAAATATGGAAAATTCATAGCATTTTGGTACTTCGTTTTCATTTTGATACATGGCCTAGGAAAGCGAACTTTTGATGAGTTAAAATATTTGTATGAAAGTT
Source organism: Oikopleura vanhoeffeni (assembly GCA_004367855.1). Classification (NCBI taxonomy): domain Eukaryota; kingdom Metazoa; phylum Chordata; class Appendicularia; order Copelata; family Oikopleuridae; genus Oikopleura; species Oikopleura vanhoeffeni. Next base: position 28,051 of record SCLH01000980.1, on the reverse strand, counting down.
GAACATTTCTTTTGATTTTGGAATTTAAAGACACGACTTTACTAGAAAAACGAGTCAAGAAATTTAGACAAAACTCAACTGGTGTTTTGCATGCACTCTTCAGCTGCATTTCTGGGTTTTCGAGTGTGTGCCTTTGAAATCCAGGGAGGAGTAAGTATTTTTCCCGAGGCACTCAAAAAAGGCCCAAAAACAGTTTTTTGGTGATACTCGAGAGCAAATTTAAAGAATTTTCAAAAAAACTTCAACTTGGGTCACGTTCTGTCCGGTTTATTGAGTCATTGTTGTACCTCAAACTCAAGGGGGGAGTAGGCTTTTGAAGTGAAAATAGTGCCACTTTTGAAAGGTCGTTTTGATTGGTCGGCCTTCGATTATTTTGTGAAAGCTAAGAATAATGTTCAATTATCCTAAACGAAATACATAGTTCGTGCTGTTTCTAGTACTGTCATTGACGCGAACGCTGAAACCCTGTTTTGGCTTAAAATGCGACAGTACCTTTTAAGGCTAGGTCTACAATTCGCATTTTTTCGAATTATTGCTCAAGGTTTAGATTTTCCTGAATGCTCTGCCAAATTGCAAATCAGACATAACCCCCCCCTCCCCTTAACGGTATGCTCAAAATCTGAACACGACCAACTCAGTGGTGGTAATTTATTACAGCTCTTTGAAAAATCAATTTCTTCCTAGCAGAGTTATGATCGACATACAGACTCATATTCGCTAAAATTTTTTTCGCAGATAAAAAATAATTAAACACGTGTTTTCATGTTTAACGAAAAATGTACTTTTTTACTCGATTACTTTTTCAAAACGTAAATTGTTCCTAATTTGATAATTTAAAGAAAACGTGATGATTTTAGTTTTGCATATCAATATAAAATACGCCGGGGAATTTTAATCTAAACTTCATCGCATACCTGCGACTGCTGATTAAGTGGCAAGAGTTCTTTGATTCGTATCGCGCGAGAAAAACAAATGAAAAGAAAATTTGAGAATCATTTTTTTCCTTATTAATTTTAAAATTGATTGACTTCTCCGAATTAATTAACCAGCAGCCGCACTTTAACGATATTTTACTGTGCTCGATTTGTAAATATCGCAAGACTCGGTTTCGCTTTCCAGTGATCAAATAAGCAATACAGAGTTTATAAAAATAGGTTAAAAAACGGACAAAAAGTCTGAATAATATCGTTTTATTCTTCAAAATAAAAATTTATTTTGTACAATAACTGATATTAATTGTCTTATTTTACTTTCAAATGTCACACTAATGTTGTTTGGCTTTTCTGTTTGTTAAATAAATACAATTTGTTTTTGAGCGCTCAAATTCAGAGAGCAATATAGTG
>SCLH01000980.1:7643-26687 GCA_004367855.1 Oikopleura vanhoeffeni | reverse complement strand
ATTTGAGAATCATTTATCTTATTAATTTAAAATTGATTGACTTCTCCTAATTAATTAACAGCGGCCGCACTTTGAGATATTTGACTGTGCCGGATTTGTAAATATCCCGCCAAGAATCGTTTCGCTCTTCCAGGTGATACAAATAATCACTAAAGAGTTATCAAAAATAGGTTAAAAGAACAAAAAAATCTGAGTAATATCCGTTTTTATTCTTTAGAAGAACTAAAAATTTATTTTGGACAATGAACTGTATCATTAATGGTCCTTATTTTACTTTCAAATGTCACCAAATTATGTTGTTTCCTTTCTGTTTGTCAAAAAATACAATTTTGTTTTGAGCGCTCAAATTCAGAGAGTAAATATAGTGAAACCTACTAGCAAATAGTATCAATTTTCAGCTGTTTGTCCAAGTAAAGCTTCATTTATGTTTTGTATCTTATAAAGAGCACTAAGATTATTTTATTCTCGGAATGAAATTGATTTTGAGAGAAAAAATTGAAAATATTTTGAAGTGAGAAAGTCAAAAAAATAAAGAAATTGTTTTCGAATTTATGAAATAAAAATATTTGATTTTTGGCTCAAAAGTTAAATCAAAAATTCTATCTGGTGAAAGGCGTTTGTTTTTTCTTAGAAGAGTTCNAAGCTCTCGATCATCTCTTTAAAATTTTCTGAGGAATACTTGATAAAAATTTGAGCTATTTTGCAAACATATCCTCGGAGGAGATAGATTTTGAAGTCTGAAATTGTTAAAAATCGTCGGTTATTTGGCGTTCTAGAATTGTTTAGTTGCCGGATCAAAAAAAGGTTTCGATGAAAAATTTATATACTACCGTTACGTGATCTGTGGAAATTTGAGCTCAATTTGATATACCGTCTGGGAGGAGATAGATTTTGAAGTTTTGAAAATGTCACCTTGTTACGATACTGTACCTATTGGTGTAATGGTCAAAAATAATTTGTGATGTACTTTTTTGCAAGATTAAGGATAGATCTACAAATTAGCATTTTCGGTTTTTCTCATGAACTGTTAGTTTTCAGTATATTTCACCTAGAAAATGTCAAATCAGAGTCGCATACCCCCTTAAAAGGCTAGGTCTACAAATTCGCATTTTTCGAATTATTGCTCAAGGATTAGATTTTCCTGAAATAGCTCTGCAAAATTGCAAATCAGACATGCCCCCCCTCCTCTTAACATAACCCCTGGATAATAGGTTAAGAATCAAGAAGTTATTAATTTGAGACATATTAAGTCATAATTTAATTTTAAAAGTAAATTTGTTTATATTTAAAATACGTCCAATTAAACAACAAACTTAAATACGTTTATATGTATCAATTAGAATCTATGTAGAGACTAACAGTCAGTCGTCAAAGAAAATTAATTTTTAATCAATAAATTTATATCTTCCCCGATTTCNAAATTTTGTGACGATGGGTTCTTTAATTCTGAACTTTCAGAACGCGTAAAATTCTAAGACCATTAAAATTAAACGTTCCGGAAATTTTGTGAGTAATTTTAAATAAGAAAATAAAATTGTGTTGAACAATTTGAAGAAAATATAAATGAAAAGTGTTTAAAAATTATTTATACTTTTTATTGGAAAACGGCTAAATCAAAATTTCATAGGTTTCAATACAGCTCAGGAGCACTTTTTCGTTCGAATCGTTTCAAAATTGTGATGTGTGAAGAACATTTAATTTGAAATTTCTTGGTTTAAAACTGTTTACTGAGAAAACACTCACAAAAACTGTATCTTGAATAAAGAAAGATTTAGAATTTGTCATTCCAATTTTTTGAAAATTAGTCCCAAATCGGCCAAAATAAAGGATTTATATTTATGCTTAATTATTTAAATCACGGCGATTATCACGCCCAAAATCGATGCGCATTTTCTTAAAAATTTGACACAGAAAAATGGATCTCCCCTTCTTTGCTCTTATTATTGCTATAATTGAAATTTTAAATATAATTTTCTCTTCTATCGGCCTTTTTCCGATTTGAGGCTCATAATGAGCCGTTCATTTCTCAAAAATTTCAATTTAAAACCCTCTTTTATTGGCCTTCCGCCAATTTGGAACTCATTTTCTTAAAAGTTGAAATTCAAAATATAAAATCCCCTTATTTCGGCAATTGACCGATTTTGAGCTTATTTCTCGAGAATCAATTCATGCGGTGATTTTAGCACTACATTTTTTTTATGAAATTTTATTGAACAAAACATTACTCACGCTTATAAACCTAACTAATAGTTAGTAACTATATTTTTCGAATTTAATAGTTTTTTGACTGAACATAAAAGCTTTCGGAAGAAGTAAATTTGCTTTAGTCAAACTACAATCAACTTATTCAAGCAACAAGTTATTTCGATTTAAAGTTGAGAATTTGGGCGGGAGGATAAGATTTTGGTGTTGAGAATCAAAAAGTTGATCAATGAGGCCTTATCAACCAAAATACATCAGTCCCGAATTAAAATTTCGTGGTCTACATGGTGTAAGATGTTTCCCTTACCTACGTCTTTCTCAGATTCAACCAATCAAAACGGCGGAAATCAAGTGTAACCAGTTCGGAAAAAATCTTACACCCTGTATTTTTTCCAAGAACAGCCTAGTTGAGATAACCTTTTGACTCGCAGTGGTAACCACTCAGTGGTTTCACGAAAATTACCGGGGCTTAAAAATGAATGCCACTGATTCCGAAAAAACATTGATTATTTTGTAGCTGAAGTTTGAAAATTTTACTACAAAAAATATTGATGCAAGTTTATCCCAAATCTGCCTCATTAAATTTTAAAAGTTCGGACGAACACTCCGCTAAATATTTCTTATTTATAGTATTAAAATGAGATTAGCATTAACAACCCTAGTACATTTTGAGATTTCGATGTTCTAAAATATCTGCTGATAATCAGATTTGTGCGCGGAAATTCTTGGGCATAATAATCACGCGAATGACCAAATGTTCACCAGCTATGTTTGACAATTTTTATATAATAAAGATTCAACTTTTGTCAGAAAATACGGTTTTTATTTTCGGCTCGAAAATCATGACTGTGTTTTTGGGCGAGAGCAAAACGGAAATTAATAATCTCGATGCTGGTTTTGAAGCATCTGGAGCGCCATGGATTATGGCCCATGGTGTCACTTTTAGTGAGGCATTACTAGATAAATGAATTTTCGAAAAATTCTGTGAAGATGGCATTTTGCTGAACCCAAATGATTCTAAATAATAGCGATTTTTAACTTCAATTTTGGATTATCTGCTTAAGATAATCTATTCTCATAAGATCAAATAGATTTTGCCAACAAATTTTAATTGGCTATTTCTGAGTTTTTTTATTTAATAATTGCCATTATCAAACTTTACCTCTGTATTGTTTCAAGCTAAAAAATCAGAATTATATGTTAAATAAGTGCGGATGAGATGAAAAACATTTTTATTATCAAAAATTTTCCTGGCAGGTTATAATTTTTTTCCAAATTGTCAGGACAAAATTTTCAGGACGTTTGACTATGTCACATTGACTATGTGGTGTTAATACTGGTAGTAATATACAGTATATTATATACAGTATATCCTAACTTTCGTTATTATAAGACGTTTTGTAAGGTGGTGAATCAAGTTTTTCATGCTGCTAGGATCGGGCATTAAAATTCGCAAAAAAAAAATAAGGTTACTTTCAGTGAATTTTCATCATAATTCATTTGACCATAAAATACACCGAAAGAGTTCAATGTTTTAATTCAAATTTACAGAATAAAATATTAAGTAATAAGAGGTTAGAGTTCAGTGCTTTTGTCGGATGCTTAGATTAGATTTATTCTTTAGAAACACTTATTCTGGAACCCAGACAGGACCAAATGATGCCAAAAACTTATTTTTATTCAATTCGAGGCTTCAAATTCATGAAAATCTCAAAATTCAAAAGTTTCTTCACTTTTAAATATACTAAATTCATTTTGAAATCATTTTGCAGTTACTCACGTTCACAATTTATAACTATAGCGATAACAAAATCATTCTGAGATGCATTTTTGTTAATTTTGAAAAAAAACTGAAAAAAAAACACATTTTCCTCAAATTTTATATTTCATATCTCAAATTTGAGATACAGCGGCAACAGTTCTCTCGTATTTGGCTATCTAGTTTTCTTTAAAAGTTTCAAACCAGAGAAGAAAAAAAAAAAAAAGGAAAAAGGAAAAAGAAGATCGCATTTGTTTTTGTAAAAATTATTTATTAATTTTATTAAACACAAATTTTTTCACTCACTTCTGGTCGAAACCGGAGTTCCCATTAATTCCAAAATCGAAAATTACGCAAAAAAAATTTTTTTGACAAAAATTTTAAACTCTCAAATTATACTCTTCTTGATAATCTATGAATAAATAACAACTTTTACTCTACTTTCGGTTAAACCGGAAGTACATATAATCGAAAATACCAGCCAATTTTTTTTTGGACAAAATTCAAACCATCTAAATATAACTTCTTGTTAATATAATTAATTAAACAACACTTTTTCATCGACTCCGGGTTTAAACCGGTAATCATCAGATAATCGAAAAACCGCGCCCATTTTTTTTTACAAATTTTACCTCAAATATCGGTATATTTATATACCCTTATTATAATAATTCATTAACAATGTTCACGTCGACTTCGTTATAATTCAAAAATAAATGACGCATTTTTTTGACGAAATTTACCTCAATATACTTTTTGTATTATATAATACAATTAACGTTTTTACTCGACTTCGGTTAAACCGGAAGTTCTCATTCTCGAAATACAGCAAATTGTTTACTTAAAATTCACCTCAGAAATATACGCCTAGTATTATTAGAAATTTAAACACAATTTTCTTTACTCGAGTTCCAGTTTAACTGGAATCATGTATCATTCGAAATACTGTGTTTATCTTTTTTATTTGCGACTAAATTTAGCCCTCTAAAATATAATGTATAACTTCTGAAGAGTGTTTATATCATAGATTTATGCTCAAAAAGGGGACTAGGGATCGCAGCAAGAAGGGGATAAACAGGGGATAGGGATAGAACGGGATAAGGACAGGAAGTGATAACAGCGGATAGAAGAGGCGGGATGATAAAAGGATGGATTTAAAACGGGATCCAGGATGGACTGATTTCATACTATCCTCTATGGCTCTGTATTTCTATTCCATCCGTTTACCGCATCGCATACTAGCCCCCTCCTGCCAATTCCCCCCTCGTTTAAGCCTTCTGACCTATCCTTTTGAAGCCCTGAGGAGTCATCAACTTTCAGTGCTTGATTTTGTGTTTTTTAATATACTCTATAATCGATAATATATTCATGATTAAATCACAGAGAGTAATCCCGAAGTGGGATATAATTTTCAACACCAATGTCGCCGCGTTTTATATAATGGCAATTGACATTGTGTTGCAAGAATCTTAGAAGAACTTTCGTATTGTTAGTTCGAAATTGGTGAGAGTTTATTGGTCCGAAAAAATCTTGGCTGTTTTATTTTAATTTAAAAATTTACCAGCATTTTTTATAGATGATATTATGATTCTGTTTTTCATAAAAATGTCAATTACGAGAGATGTAAACATTGATTGCAAATAATTTTGAATCCGGATAATATTGAGCTCGACGGTCGAGCACTCGCCGTTGATCCATCGATTCTTGACCTGTTTTAACTTATATTTTTAAGTTTCAGATATCAACTATTTTTTTTATTTTTTGTTGGAGACCTATATCGTATTTCATTGACCTGTGTGCGTACGAGTGATTAAGTTTGAAAATGGATTTTTGGTTGAATTCAGTATATTAACATTACGTAAATCACCGCGATTCGTGTCCAGTAATGTTTTTTTCACACAAAAAAAAATTTACAGGTATTTTACGTATATGAACTCGGGCTTCGTAATCGATATGATGTTTGGCTGTTTACCTGTATCGTCTCTCCACATATTAGGTGCTTTAATCAAGTATTGCCTTCCTATAAGATGGTTTTCATAACTTCACAAGTGTTTCTGAGCCCAACGCCAAATCCAGCCGTCCAATGCCGTGCATACAAACACAAGGCGCATTTCCTGCATTGGTCTATTTCTGTCCACTTTAAATACGTGGTTTTAGCCTGAGAACTTGATTGGTTACTTCTTGACCACTTCCGAGGACATCATGCGTTTCTCCCTGGCGGCCTCAATAGAGTTAATAACTGTTTTACCATTTCAATTATTTTACGATAATTATCTTATAAGCTTTTAATAAATAAACGAAAAACTGGCGTCAAGAGAGCAAGAATTGGAAATATGTTAACGTTACAGGGTGTTATATTTTCCCCTTCTTTTTCCAAACTGGTAACACTTGATTTCCGCCGTTTTTGATTGGTTGAATCTGCGAAGACGTAGGTTTTCTCAGATTCACCAATCACAACGGCGGAAATCAAGTGTAACAGTTTGGAAAAAGAAGGAAAAATCTTACACCCTGTAATTTCAATGATATTGAAACTGGGCGCGAAGAGCAAAGATTGAAATTTTTTGGCTATGGGTACAATAATAATTAGAACTGAAGAAAGAGATAAATTTTCGAATAGTTTTGCTTTTAATTTTGAATTGCAAAAGTTATAGCTTACAATGATTTCAAAATTGGCGCAGAGAGCGCAATAGATGATATTTTTTCAAAATCAAATTGAAAGCTAGCGCCAGAAAATTAAAATGACAAATTTGTGTCATGTATTATTTTCGAGTTGATATAATTATTGTTCAAAAGGTTAAACATAATTTAAAAACTTTCACTTTCCGAGGATTCCACCATCACATAAATCGAACCCGATAATGTGACAGAACAATGATGATATCTTTCATTCGGGAGATATGTATAACTTTCAGCCCAGAAATGAGTAGGCTGACGTAAGTTATCTGTTGACTAAATTGGCTCATATTTGACACAAATTACGGTTTTTTCAGTAAATATTTAGAATTCCTCATTTTTGGCCGCTATTGAGAAAACTGCAAAATTGATTAAAAAAATATCAGATAGACACCCTACAACAGGGTTTGATGATTATATATATACAACATACAAGATTTTGCTCCATTTTTTCCAATTTGCATATTTGCTATGGGCGAATGAGAACGATCCATTTTGGCAAATACCTACGTTTTTCCAAATCGGACTATCAAAACGCGCGAATTCAAAATTATGCAAATTGGAAAATGCGAGCATAAATTTACATGTTTTATTTATGTGGATTGTAAAATATTATTCTAAAAATAAGAGAAGAGAAGGCTTTGAAATTATACTAATTTTTGGCGTCGAAAAATAATTTTGCGTAATTATCAAGAACAAGCATTCAAATCTTGAATTGTCAGTTTTATAAGTTAAACTTTATACAGCTACAGATGGTTAATATTTAAGACACGCTTTAAGGAAACTATTCAGATTAACCATGACTTGCAGAACTATCCTTTAACTTGAAAATTTTAATTTTGTATGCATTCCACACCAAAGCGACTCAAAAGATCTAAGACAAATAGTTAAACTATCCTCTCCAGGTTTCATGTCGAAATTAGCTTGGGGTATAGTGGTTCCTATTTGACATACTCTCGATGAAATAACTAAACAGGGCTTCAACGATATAATTCAGAATAGCCATTTGAATAACTAGCTCTCAGCGTTAAAAAATGTGCCACAACTTTTGTGTATGCACACTCCTTGACAGAGAACGTACGATAAGACATAAACAAGCGAAAAATCTATCACCTCCAGGTTTTATAATGAAATAAACACTAATTTTAATATAGACCTGTATGATTAGTATTTAAAACTTCTGAGAAGCGTTTGTCGATAAGGCTACATTTTCATAAAAATGCAACACCGTTTCGCTGGACATTTTCATCAAAAATCTATCTCTTCCTATGTTAAAATTGCAAATTAGCTTCAAAATTTTGCACAGCTAGTTCAAAACAAATAAAAACTTCTAAGCAGCGTTTTGTCAATATTTCGAATTCTTTGTTGTTATTTGGTTGTTCTGTGATTTTAAACAATAAATTATTGATTTGATGCATTTAATATGGTATAAACCAGAAAATGTAGGAACCCCATTATTATGGTCCAAACCTTAAATTTTAACAATAAGTGCAAAGTGGTAGCGCGAATCTTTATCTCAGGCAGTTTTCAAATTTCGCCACTCTTTGACAAAATATGGAAAACCATGCTTTTTTTGGCAATTTATTCGTCGAAAAATATCTCCTCGTGGGGAAATTTAAAAAAATTGTGTCCTTTTTTTAAAACCTAGCTCACACAAAAAAATAATTCAGGCACTTTTGAGATTTTCGACCCAACTTAAAATATAATTTTTTGAGGCCCATCAGAGCAAAATTTGATAAAAAAGTGCTTGGATTTGTTCGCAAATCCACAGAAGAACGTCAAAAGAAAGCAACGAAAGACTGATTAGAATTTTGGCTTACGTCAAGATGATGATTGAAGTTTGACTGGTTAAAATAACACAAACTTATTTAATAAACTTTTTTGAAATAATATTAAATAAAACGCCAATTTTTTTCGATACTTGTGTCGGTTTACACTTGCTATCACCTTTAATTAAATCGGAGCATTTGCATGCCTCAAAGATCTCTTTCAACCAGCGACACACTACTTAAGAGATATGAGTTTTTCAAAGGTATTCAAATTCGTTTTTATGTGTGAATGTAAAAGGATGCAATTTATCAATTACAGTACTTGCTGGGCATTTTACATATTTTATATTCAGTATGGCGTTGTTTTGGAGTCGATGAAAAAATAAAACGTAAAATAGATAAATTTGAGATTTGAACTTTAACTGGCAGAAAGGGTTAACGCATGAATTCCGATTTTTTTGCCGGATAATGTATTTAGATTGATTCTCAAATAGCCTAAAAATTATTTTTTTGCTTAAAATAAATATCAATTAGCAAAACATTTCTAAAATGTAAAAGGTTTTCCATGATGTCATTGCATTTTTAAAATTATATTTGGCGCAAAAAATATATTCAGATCTACTTGTGATTATTGAATTTCTACCATTTGCGTGTATTTTCTCAATTTAATTTCTAGAACTTTTTGTTGAGGTATTTTTAAGTTCAAAATAAAATTATCCATTTACTATGACCGTTTTTTCGTTTGTTATATGCAAAAGTATAGAAGTAACCAATATTCGGAGTGGTATAAAACGCGAGCAGCAGTAATAGATATAAACATATCATGATTGCAGCTGAAAAGTTTGTAAAATTGGTCGTCCCGAGAGAAAACGTTGGGTACCCTTAAACTGAAATTCAAAACCTACCATTGGAAAATACAAAAATCCTTTAACCAAATATTCAACCGAATACGGCAAAATCCTATTTGGTCTAGCGAGACAATTCTCAATAATTGCAATATGCATCAGCTGGAGGTGACTGTGTTGGTGTAGGTGGTTGTGGTTGTCGTTGTGTTGTCGTGGGTTGTGGTTCTGTTATTGGTGTATTCAAAATATTCCACACAGCATTATATTGATCAGATGTGACATTTATGACTGAGACAGGGATAGAAATTTAAGAATATGTGTACTTTACACTGATATTGATCAAAAGTGATCTTGAAAGAAAAAGAATTTTAAAAATCTTGAAATAAATATAAGGTAGTTAGGTTATCTCATATTTGATACAGCAGTTAGTTCAAGCGATTAAGAAAAGTCTTGCTGTGAAAATTTATTTTGAAAATACTTGCGCTGGCAGTAAGGCAAATAGTTTTGGGTCAAAAATTTTCATTTTTCGTACAAGTAGAAAATAGTGTAAGTAAATATGATATCGATGTTATTGAGCGAAATTCAAACTAAAACGTGGAATTCGATAATTTCTTTATGTTGCGAAATGATATAATCGTTAATAAATTATTATGACTAATAATAAAAAAATCGGCAAAACGATTTTTCTTGAAAAGGACAATTGAAAATAAGTAATCTGAATTTCGTTTTACATTTCAAAAATATTAAATTGACAACAAGAATATCGCATTTTTTAAAACAAACTTTATCATTTTGAAAATTAAATGTTTGATTTTGACAAATATGTATTCTAGTAATCATATCTTCGCATGTTATCAAGCGTGAAACAGACTATAAACTAGTTTGGCCAATTTTTGTATACTTTATCACTCCTTTAATGGAAAAAATACGAAATAACACCGGAACAAAAACCTTATACTATTTGAAGGTCACGTGATTGTTTTGAGCTTGGCTTTAATGTAAGGCAGAGAGAAATTTTCAATATAATGAACTTTTCATAAAGTATTCTTCATAAAATGCTCCACTCGTAATCACTTCAAAATGTCTTCTAGATTTAAAGTTCAAATATAAGAAAAACCTTTTTTGCCAAGCTAGCTGCTCGATGACATACAGTTAGGAGACACACCTAAGTTTTTTTTGCGATTTTCTGTGAGGATCTAAAATATGTTTTTTTGTCAATGTCGAAGTAAAAAAGAGACTAGTTAAAACGAAAAATACTTCAAAAATGAAAAAAAATTTTATGTGAGTTTTGTTTTATTTATGAGTTTGAAAGAAATTAATTTTTCAACTAAGTAATCCTCAAAATAATGGTGATCTCTTAGTGGTGTTGAATCCACTAGTGCTTAATCCTACCTTGCTGATATTAACACCATAACTTTGAAGCTCCCAAATAGAGCTCTTTTGCCTAGTGAGATTCGAAAACACGCTAAGAGCATCAATCATTTTATAGATTCACTTTGGTTGATAAAAGGATATACGATGATTTGGTGTATTTTAATAATATAAAATTGCTCTAGTTATTTTCAATGATATTTTTAGCCCATCTTTTATGAGATGTTTGTTATGTATTGAATGCCGTTCTTTGTTCTTCTACCGTTCGTTTAAACTTCTTACCGATCTTTTTAGTTTTCATCGTTTGTTCTTTTTCACCCCTTTTTTTCTCTCTAATAATATGTACTACTTTAAATGCAAAATGTGGTAAAAATTTTAGATTTTTGTTTTTAACATTTTTATTTTTTCATCTTTTCATTTGAACTGAGTGTTTGAGGCATGGTTCTAAACGGGATTTATATGTCGGATATAAGAACATATATTTTTATTAAAAAAAATTATGAGTTGGGACGGGGCGGGATCGGGATTGAAACTCATCCGTTTTAGAATACTGATTCGAGTTTTGTTCATTATGGAACTATTATTATATATTATGAAACTAGGCACTTGTAACAATTCAAAAAAGCCACTGAGTAATATTTTTGAGCAGATTTTTGTAAAATTGAACAAATTCTGAAAATAGGATTTTCTGATTAGTCAAAAATGAACGATCAAATAAGTATTTCAGATCACAAAATATTGCCTTACTTTATTGCGTACGATGAAAGTTTATAATTCTATTTTTATCATATTTTGTCTATAAAGTCAATTGAAGTACTAAATTCTTCAAAACAGCACAGTTTCGCGTTTTCATCAAACTGGGATTACAAATGTGAATCCTAAGCAAGGATCTTTGCGTAAAATATAAACTACATTTTAGAAGAGAACAAGATGCCTAAATCNGCGAAAAACTGCTGAAACTGTCTGTTTTTGGGGAAATTCAGTATTTTCAATTGAGCTTTATAGACAAAATATAATGAAAACTTAGATTTATAAATATCTCATCGTACGCTATAAAGTAAGGCAAACATTTTGGTAATCTCAAATCATCAATTCGGATTGGTTCATTTTTGACCGATTAGAAAGTCGTATTTACAGAATTTTTTGACAATTTTACGAAATTTCTGCTCAAAAATTAATCATGTGGCTTTTTTTGAATTGTTACAAGTGCCCTAGTTTCATAATGATAATAATAATAGTTCCATAATGGAACACAACCTCGAACCAGTATTATAAAACGAGATGAGTTTTCAATCCCGCTCCCGCCCGGTCCCAACTCATAATTTTTTTTTTAATAAAAATATATGTTCTGTTATTTATCCGAAATGAATATATTCCTTTAAGATCTTCTGCTTAATCTGAGAGATGTGGGTTGAGGGAGCCACTCCTAACACTCCTAAGACCCCTCCTATCCACTCATGAGGCCGCTTTTCAGCCCACATCTCTCAGATTAAGCAAAAGGTGTTAAAGGGATATCCCGTTTTAGAACACTGCCTCGAACACCCTAGTTCAAATAGAAAAGCTAAAAAATTAAAAAAAAATGTTAAAAACAAAAATCTAAAATTTTGACCACATTTTGCATTTAAAGTAGTACATTTATTTTAGAGAGAAAAAAGGGTGGAAAAAGAACAAACGATGAAAAGCTAAAAAGATCGGTGAAGAAGTTAAAACGAGCGGTAGAAGAACAAAGAACGGCATTCGAATACATAACAAAACATCTCATAAAAGATGGGCTAAAAATATCATGAAAATAACCTAAGAGAAATTTTATATTATTAAAATACACCAAATCAATCGTATATTTTTTTTTCAACCAAAGTGAATCTGGAAAATGATGATGATGTCTTTAGCGTGTGTTCGAATCTCACTAGGCAAAAGAGCTTTATTTTGGGAGCTTCAAAGTTGATGAGTGTGTAATATCAGCCGATCAACGTAGGATTGGGCACAAGTGGGATTCGAACACGCACTAAAGAGATCATCATTATTTTGAGGATTCACTTTACTTGAAAAATTAATTTCTTTCGAACTCATAAAATAAAACAAAATCACATAAAATATTTTTTTTATTTTTTGAAGTATTTTTTGTAGTTTTGAAACTTACTCTTTTTTTTACTTCGACATTGACAAAAAACATATTTTAGATCCTCACAGAAAATCGCAAAAAACTTAAGTGTGTCTCCTAACTTGTACAGTCACTTTGAGCCAGCTAGCTGGCAAAAAACGTTTTTCTTTAGTATTGAACTTTAAATCTAGAAGACATTTTGTGAAGATGATTTACGAGTGGAGCATTTTATGAAGAATACTTTATGAAAATTTCATTTATTTTGAAAATTTTTCCTCATAGCCTTTCTACATTACAGCCAAGCTCAAAAACAATCACGTGACCTTCAAATTAAGTAATAAGGTTTTTTGTTACCGGAGTTTATTTTCGTGATTTTTTTTTATCCACATAAAGGGAGTGATAAAGTGATTAACAGAAAATTGGCCAAAAAACTATTTTTATAGTCTGTTTCACGCTTGATAGAGATACGGGGAAGATATGATTTACTAGAAATACAATATTTGGGTCAAAAATCAAAATTTTAATTTTTCAAAATAATAAATTTTGTTTTTAAAAAATGCGGATATTCTTGTTCGCAATTAATATTTTTTGAAATGTAAAACAAAGTTCAGATCACTTATTGTCAAATTGTCCTTTTCAAGAAAAATTTTCGTTTTGCCGATTTTTTTTTATTATTGGAAATAATAATTTATTAACGATTATTAGATTGTCATGAACAGAAATTATCGAATTCACGTTTTAGTTCTGAATTTTGCTCAAATTAACATCGATATCATATTTTCTTACGAGACATATTTCTACTTTGGTACGAGAAACATGAAAATTTTTGACCTTAAACTATTTTGGCCTTTTACTGCCAGCGCAATGGTATTTTAAAAATAGACATTTTCCAACGCAGACATTTTTCTGTAATCCGGTTGAACTAACCTGGCTGATCAAATAATGAGTAATCTGAAACTACCTTATAATTTATTTCTTATTCTTTTGATCAGAAATCAGTGGTAAAATTAACAGTATTTCTCAAATTTCTATCCCTGTCTCAGTCATAAATGGTCAATCTGATCAAATAAATGCTGTGTGGAATATTTTGAATATAACTTCAATAACAGAAACCACAACCACGACAACAACCACAACGACAACCACAACCACTACAACAACACAGTCACCTCCAGCTGATGCATCTATTGCAATTATTGGAGGAATTGGTCTCGCTGAGACAAATAGGATTTTGCCGTATTCGGTTTGGGCTGAAATATTTGGTTTTGGAAGGGATTTTTTTGTCTATTTTCCAAGGTGGTATTTTTGAATTTCAGTTTAAGAGGGTACCTAACGTTTTCTCTCGGGACGACAATTTTACAAACTTTTTCAGCTGCAATCATGAGTCATGGTTATATCTATTACTGTGCTTGCTGAGCGTTTTATGCCACTTCCGAAATTCGGTTACTTGATGCTATGATTGGTTGCATAAAATAAGAACGAAAAAACAGGTCGATAGTAAAATGGATAAATTTGAGATTTTGAACTTAAAATTACCTGAACAAAAAGTTCTAGAAATTAAAATTTGAGAAAATACACGCTAAATGGTTAGAAATTCAACAATCATAAGTAGAGTCTGAAATATTTTTTTTGCGCCAAATGATAATTTTAAAAATGCAATGACATCATGAAAAAAACCATTTCAGTACATTTAAGAAATGTTTTGCTAATTGATATTTTGATTTCGTAATGCAAAAAAATAATTTTTAGGTTATTTGAGAGAATTCAATCTAAATAAGGTGATCCGGCAAAAAAATCGGAATTTCATGCTGTAGAACCCTTGTTCTTGCCAGTAAAAGTTCAAAATCTCAAATTTATCCATTTTACGTTTTATTCATTTTACTATCGACTCCAAAACAACACCAAGTACTGAAATATAAAAATCGGCATAAAATGCCCAGCAAGTACTGTAATTGATATAAGAATCATTCATAGTTTTTACATTTCACACATAAAAACGGAATTTTGAATACCTTTGAAGCACTCCTCTGGTCGCTGGCTGAAAGAGGCCTTTGGGGCATTGAAAATGCTCCGATTTAATTTAAGGTGATAGCAAAGTGTACAACGGACCAAATAATCGAAAAAAAAAATTGGCGTTTTTTTTTTAAGTATTATTTCTAAATAAAGTTTAAAAATAACTTTTGCTTTAATTTAACCAGTCAAACTTCAAAATATCATTTCGAACAAATCCACTTTTTTATCGAAATTTTTCTCTGATGGGCCCTCAAAAAATTATATTTTAAGTCTGGGGTCGAAATCTCAAAAGTGCCTGAGATTATTTTTTTTGTGTGAGCTAGGTTTTAAAAAAAAGGACACAATTTTTTAATTTTCCACACGAGGAGATATTTTTTCCGACGAATAATTGCCAAAAAAGCATGGTTTTCCATATTTTTGATAAAGAGTGGCGAAATTTGAAAAACTGCCTGAGATAAAGATTCGGCCTACCACTTTTGCAACTTATGTTAAAATTTAAGGTTATGGACCATAATTAATGGTGGTTCCTACATTTTCTGGTTATTATATCATATAAATGCATCAAATCAATAATTTATGTTTTAAAATCACAGAACAACCAAAATAACAACAAAGAATTTTCAAAATTTGACAAAAACGCTGCTTAGAAGTTTTTATTTGTTTCGAACTAGCTTGTGCAAAATTTTGAGCTAATTTGCAAATTTAACCAAGGAAGAGATAGATTTTTGGATGAATAATGTCCAGGAAACGGTGGTTTGCATTTTAATGAAAAATGTAGCACTTATCGAAAGAAACGCTTCTTAGAAGTTTTAAATACTAATCATACAGGTTATATTAAAATTTAGGTTTATTTCATTATAAAACCTGGAGGTGATAGATTTTCCGCTTTGGTTTATGTCTTTTTCTTACGCTTATGTCTCGAGGAGTGTATGCATACAACACAATTTAGGCACATTTTTCACGCTGAAGGCTAGTTATTCAAACTGGCTATTCTGATTAATATCGTTGAAGCCCTGTTTGGTTTATTTTTCATCGAGAGTATGTCAAATTAGGAACCACCATACCCTCAAGCTAATTTCGACATGAAACCTGGGAGGAGATAGTTTAACCATTTTGTCTTAGATCTTTTTGAGTCGCTTATGTGTGAAATTGCATACGAAAAATTGAAATTTTCAAGTTAAAGGATAGTTCTGCAAGATGGTTAATCTGAATAGTTTCCTTAAAGCCGTGTCTTGAAATATAACCATCTGTAGCTGTATAAAGTTCATACTATAAACTGACAATTCAAGATTTGAATGCTTGTTCTTGATAATTACGCAAAATTGATTTTTTTTTCGCCAAAAATTAGTATAATTTCAAAGGCTATCTCTTCTCTTTATTTTAAGATAATATTTTACAATCCACATAAATAACAGCATGTAAGATTTTTGCTCGCATTTTTCCAATTTGCATAATTTTGAATTCCGCCGTTTTGATAAGTTCGATTTGAAAAAGACGTAGGTATTTGCCAAAATGGATCGTTCTCATTCGCCCATAGCAAATTATGCAAATTGGAAAAATGGGATCAAAATCTTGTATGTTGTATATAATATAATCATCAAACCCTTGTTGTAGGGTGTCTGATCTGATATTTTCTAATCAATTTTGCAGTTTTTCTCAAGAGCGGCCAAAAATGAGGAAATTCTAAATATTACTGAAAAAACCGGTAATTTTGTGTCAAATATTCAGCTAAATTTAGTCAACAGATAACTTCACGTCATCTACTCATTTCTGGGCTGAAAGTTATACATATCTCCCGAATGAAAGATATCATCATTGTTCTGTCACATTATCGGGTTCG
The DNA here is from genome assembly GCA_004367855.1 of Oikopleura vanhoeffeni. NCBI lineage: Eukaryota > Metazoa > Chordata > Appendicularia > Copelata > Oikopleuridae > Oikopleura > Oikopleura vanhoeffeni. The sequence continues at coordinate 10,114 of SCLH01000980.1, read as the reverse complement.
ATTTATGTTATGGGTGGAATCCTCGGAAAGTGAAAGTTTTATAAATTATGTTTAACCTTTTGAACAATAATTATATCAACTCGAGAATAATCATGACACAAATTTGTCAGTTTTATTTTCTGGCGCTAGCTTTCAATTTGATTTTGAAAAATATCATCAATTTGCGCTCTCTTGCGCCAATTTTGAATATCATTGAAAGCTATAATCTTTGCAATTCAAAATTAAAAGCGAAACTATTTCGAAAATTTTTATCTCTGTCTTCAGTTCTTGATATGATTTGTACCCATAGCCAAAAAATTTCAATCTTTGCTCTCTGGCGCCAGGTTTCAATATCATTGAAAATTACATCATTGTATACGTTAACATATTTCCAATTCTTGCTCTCTGACGCCAGTTTTTCGTATTATTAAAGCTTATAAGATAATTATCGTAAAAATAATGAAATGGTAAAACAGTTTATTAAACTCTATTGAGGCCGCCAGGAGAAACGATGATGTCCTCGGAAGTGGTCAAGAAGTAACCAATCAAGTTCTCAAGCTAAAACCACGTGATTTAAAGTGGACAGAAATAGAGCCAATGCAGGAAATGCGCTCTGCTTTTGTATGCACGGCATGGGACGGCTGGATTTGGGCTTGTGGCTCAGAAACCACTTGTGAAGTTATGAAACCATCTTATAGGAAGGCAAATACTTGGATTAAAGCACCTAATATGTGGAGGAGACGATACAGGTAAACAGCCAAACATCATATCGATTACGAAGCCCGAGTTCATATACGTAAAATACCTGTAAATTTTGTTTTTTGTTTTGGTGAAAAAAAACATTACTGGACACGAATCGCGTGATGATTACGTAACTGTTAATAATACTGAATTCAACCAAAAATCCATTTTCAAACTTAGCACCTACGCACACAGGCCAATGAAATACGATATAGTTCTCCACAAAAATAAAAAAAAATAGTTGATATGAACTCGGGCATCGTAATCGATATGGCTTTGATTATTAATGAGCAGTGTTCTAAATCAGGATCGGTTCGGGACGGAATTAGAATTAAAAAAATTTATTGGGATAGGTGCTCGAACAATTAAGTCGGAATCGAATTAAAAAATTAAGTTAAAACAGGTCAAGAATCGGAATGGGATCAAGGGGCGAGGCTCGACCGTCGAGCTCAATATTTGATCCGGATTCAAAATTATTTTTGCAATCAAATTGTTACAATCTCTTAATGACATTTTTATGAAAAACAGAATCATACATATCTATAAAAAAATTGTCTGGTAAATTTTTGAAATTTAAAAAAAACAGCCAAAATTATTTGGTGACAATAAACTCTCACAATTTCGAACTTACAAAATACGAAAGTTTCTAAGATCTCGTCAAACAATGTCAATGCATTTATAAAAACGGGCGGAATTGGGATTGAAAATTAATCCCGATTCGGGATACTGCTCTGTGATTTAATCATGAATATATAATATATAAATATATTGTCTATTAAAGATATATTAAAAACACAAAATCAAGCACTGAATGTCACCGGTTGGTATTTGAGCGCGTTATGACATGTTATGACACACTTGCATAACGAGAAAAGTTAAGAGATTTCAATTTTGGTTGATGAGCTATAAACATTTTAATTTAAAATTATAATCGAATTTCAACAGCTGTTTTCAGCAGCCTCATCAGTTTTTATTATAAGTTCATAATTATTTCTGATTAAATTAGGGCTGTAATTTGACGGACATGGGAAATTTTAATTCTTCAAATATCCTTTTGTGATGAGTCAAATGATATCATTTACCACCATTTTAGTTCAAATTTAACAGCAAAAAATTATAGAATCAAATTTTGTCAAATGACACCTTATGAGCTCAAATTTTAAAATTAATCATTTCGAGTCATATTTCATACCATATGAATGACAATTTTTTTTGCTTAGAAATTTATAAGAAATATTTCCAAATTATATAAAATGAAAGTTTATTATTCAAATCGGCAAGCCAAAAACAATCTATTTTTGCATCATTTTAATTTACATTATAGAATCATATTGCCAAAGATGAATTTTTGTAATATGACACCTTTGGAATCCTAATACAAAACCCGGATATTTTAAACAATTACGAAAATAAAAAATTTATAATATTTAGACTCATTTTTTCCTACCGCATGAAGCTAAATAAGAATTTTCTGGATTACATACAGCTATAGTTTTTCTCGTTTACTACGTTTTTTTTTTCGTCCGCCGGTAGACAGGCTAATTGGCCTATACGTTTGCTATAGGATTGACGTATAATTTGGGCTGTCTAGCCAGGCCGACGAAAAAACGTAGTAAAAGATGAAAACTCAGGCTGTAGATGGAAAAAATATGAAAGTTTTTTAAATGTTTTTTATTGACTTTTTTTTCATTATTTGAGGCGAATTAACAGCTGCTACTTCTAGCTGCGTAATAAGGTCTAAATAGAAAGTA
>SCLH01000979.1:88877-166534 GCA_004367855.1 Oikopleura vanhoeffeni | reverse complement strand
CTGACCAGAGACAGCCTAGTTCAAAAAGTTCAAGTTCCTACCTTTAACTAATTATCTGGGAAAATATAAAAAAACACTTTTCACGTAACTTTATTCCGTAAGTTAAATTGACTCCAGTCTGCCGAGTCGATGCTACCCCCTTAATGGGGTTGTATAGGCTGAAAAGGCTTTTTCAAAGGCTCATATCTTTCTATTTTTTTATGGCAATATAATAAAAACTTCAGGAATGACAGTACGTAATCTCTGAAACACATTTTATTTCAAACTTTTATCATAGCATGTTCGACCAACCGGTAAATTGAGTTGACCGCGAGCAAAATTTTTTTTTTTAAAGTTGTATTTTGTTCGTCTTATTTCAAAACAATTTGATTTTTTCACATAGAATGTATATTTTTATAACATAAAAAAAGATAGTGTCTTTTTTCCCATTTTCACCCTAAAAGTGCTTCAAAAATAACGAAAAGTGTCGTTTTTGGCCAGTTTTCCACTAAAAGTCGTATTTTTTTCCTTGTATTTAAAAATTCATTTCCATTCATACTGAACATTTTCGATACAATTTAGAAAAAAAATGATATTGCCTGATGTTCAAATTTCTGGCAATAACTCCCAGGATCACAGTTTGAAAATTATATTTTGAGGTCAAGGTCATCGTATCAATTTTTAAATAATATCGAAAGATTCGCAACTATCGTGTTTCTGGAAACGGGATTATAAACCATGTTCGAATTATTTACCGCGCAAGAGCAAAAAACATTTTCTCATTTTAGACACTTAAAAAATTTTTCGATATTTTTTTGGAAAATTGTGAAATTGTTTTCACTATTTTCAAAATTCATATAATTAAACAGGCCATGTTAACATCAGAAATCGTGAAATAAAGTTGACAGCACTTCTAGTTCAATAGATATGGACTGCCTATACAACCCCCTTAAACTACTCCAAAACTCAAAACCTCACTCCAATTTTTACAATTTTCCAGTTTTTACAATTTTCGNATAAAAACTCTAGGAATGACAGTACGTAATCTCTGAAACACATTTTATTTCAAACTTTTATCATAACATGTTCGACCAACCGGTAAATTGAGTTGACCGCGAGCTAAAATTTTTTTTTAAAAGTTGTATTTTGTTCGTCTTATTTCAAAACAATTTGATTTTTTCACATAGAATGTATATTTTTATAACAAAAAAAAAGTGTCTTTTTGCCATTTTCACCCTAAAAGTGCTTCAAAAATAACGAAAAGTGTCGTTTTTGGCCAGTTTTTCCGCTAAAAGTCGTATTTTTTTCCTTGTATTTAAAAATTCATTTCCATTCATACTGAACATTTTCGATACAATTTAGAAAANATATTGCCTGATGTTCAAATGTCTGGCAATAACTCCCAGGATCACAATTTGAAAATTATATTTTGAGGCCAAGGTCATCGTATCAATTTTTAAATAATATCGAAAGATTCGCAACTATTGTGTTTCTGGAAACGGGATTATAAACCATGTTCGAATTATTTACCGGGCAAGAGCAAAAAACATTTTCTCATTTAAGACTCTAAAAAAATTTTCGATATTTTTTTGGAAAATTGTGAATTTTTTTTCACTATTTTCAAAATTCATATTATTAAACAGGCCATGTTAACATCAGAAATCGTGAAATAAAGTTGACAGCACTTCTAGTTCAAAAGATATGGACTGCCTATACAACCCCCTTAAACTACTCCAAAAACTCAAAACCTCACTCCAATTTTNTTTTATTATTGTCGCGGATTAACCTTCTCAAGGTTATTTAAAAAAACACCTGTAGATCAAAGACCAGAAATTGCAGGTTGTTTCTGAATTGCTACCTGAACAAGTATTTTATTTCTTCGCAAATATTAAAAGTCGGCTATATATATACTGCTAACCACCTTTAGAAAAAGTCGGCTATATACTGCTCACCGTCTATTAAAAAAGTCGGCTATCTAATCCTATGTTATTAACTTTTCAAAAAATGGGCCATATAAAAAGTCAGCTATATACACTATGAATTATTTTATAAATGTCGGCAACTTAAATAATAGTTCATTCTAAAAAAAGTCGGCTTTATACTGCTGAACGTTACTACAAAAAGTCGGCCATATACATAGGTGTTATTAACTTTTGAAAAAAGTCGGCCATATACAAAGTCTACCATGTACAAGGTGGGCTATGTCCTGCCAACCCCTTATTTGCGAATTATAATGGCACTATAGAAGAAATCGATATCATTATCATTTTAATTTACCATATCTTTTTATCGACATTTTTGGCACAAACTGTAATAAGGTTTTAACAGCTATCTTAAACATATCGTAGATGATATATTTGATCAACCAATATTATCAGCCAGAAGTAACTTCTATAAATGGTTGAGTTTTCGAGAAATGGTACCTATGTAATAAAAACAACATTCTGTTTTATATGTTGTGATTAACGGTTAATTATGGGGTTTATTTCTGATGAACTTAGATAATCTAAGTTCATCAGAAATGAACCCCATAATTAACTGTTAATCACAACATATAAAACAAAATGTTATTTTGTTACATAGGTACCATTTCTCGAAAACTCTACCATTTAAAGAAGTTACTTCTAGCTGATGTAATTTGCAGTGAAATGTGCTTCGGATTTTCAATTTGAGTAACCTTATTATTTTATTGCTAGTAAAATCATAACTTCATTTGATACGAATTTCGATATCAATTTAATGAACATAACTCAGTCAGATAATCTGACTATCATTGTTAGTGACCCATCTTTTTATATTGATGGTAAAAACTTAATTCACAGATTTTGATAGCAACATTAAAAAAACTATGCGATTTTTAGTTTCATTAACCTCATCGTGATTTTTACATCTTGAAATGAAATTAATTGTTTCACTCGGCGGGTTTAAAATTGCTTAACAAAACATCGAAAGTACTAACCAATTTATTTTTAATTTGACTTAAATTAATTTGATTTCTTAAATTTCTTCTTTTAATAAAAATAGGTACCAGTAGGTTTTTAAATGGCGGCATTATTCATCATTGTCCTGAAAAACATTTAGAAATTGTGAAAAAAAAACTTTGAAATTCCTTTGGTTAATCAGAATTTTCAGATTTTTTTTGAAACATTTAATTTGAAAAACTTATTTCAAAATTTTTTCTTTAAATATGATTTTGAACGCGTATATTTTCGAAAAAAACCCTAAGTTTTAAGAATAAATTTTTAAAATTATCAGAAAAATTTTAACTTTGTAATTATAAGGTACCTGAAGTTCTGAACCTGTAATTTAATTTATTAGATTGTGGACATCACTGACATAACATTTTATCCAGGCATAAAACTTGAAGCAATAAATGCTTGAAAATAGGTTTGTTTATTAATAAAGTACTTTATCAGTTATTGTATGGTTTTGATACAAGAAAAATAAGCTTTCGGAAAAAAATTACAATTTTTTGATCAATTTTTTTTTCTTACAAAGGCACGCATTTTACAAATAGCTGTCACTGAATCAATAATTATCAGCTTTCTGTCATTATTTGTACGGACACCTTATAAATGAATTTAATGTTTATTGATCTGCTTTTCAGTATTTTAAACTTGATTTCTACATTATCTTGGTAATAAACTTTTATAAATTTTTTATGAACTAAAATGACGATAAATGTCAGTCTATCTGATTTTCATTGTAAGTGACCTGATTTTGTTATTGGTTGTTAAAACTATGATACAGATTCAGCTGTACAATATTTAATGGTGATATTTAATAAGTTTATCTGAATTTCAATTTGAATAACTCTGTCGTATTTTTAACACCTTGAGGATACATTTCAAGTTTTCATGGTGGTTGGAATATGTCTGAAAGATGGACGGTCACAGTCGGGAGTCAATCCTTTATCAAAGACTGATGTTGCAACCAAATTTTTGGTTTTTGCTTATTAAAGTTAATTGTCATTGACCGTTAAATTTTTGATAATTTTGTCTCAAATTGTACTTGAATTTCTTCAGAAAACCGATTTTAAAAAGTTCAAAAGAATATCAAATTATTGATTGTTTTTTGAAAACTTGATTTAAGTATAAATTTTCTTTAAATTTTTTTCGAAAAAAATTTGGGAAATTGTTTCGAGCATTTTTTTCAAAATTTACTCCACAATGTATTTTTAGAAAAATATAATGAGAAATTAAAATTCGGAATTAATCGGTTTGAAATATGTTGACGATCTTGAAATAAGAAATTTCAAAACTCAAAAATGGGTATCGATGTTTTTAACCTATCTTTTAAGAGAATTTTTGTTTCTGGTCATTTTAAGAACTCAGGATTTTTTAAGACCAGGATTTTTTTCTCAATAAAGTTGTCGGCTTTCCACCACCCATAAAAACTTGAAATGTAATCCTCAGGTGTTTAAAAATACGACGAAGTTATTGAAACTTAGATAAACTTATTTAATATCGCCATAAAAAATTGTACAACTAATTCTGTATCATAGTTTTAACAACCAATCAAAAAATGAGGTCACTTACAATGAAAATCAGATAGACTAACATTTTATCGTCATTTTAGTTCATACAAAATTTATAAAAGTTTACTATTAAGATAATGTAGAAATCAAGTTTGAAATACTGAAAAGCAGATCAATAAACATCAAATTCAATTATAATAATCCGTCCGTACAAAAAATGACAAAAAGCTGATAACTATTGATTCAGTGACAGCAATTTGTAAAATGCGTGCCTTTGTAAGAAAAAAAAATTGATCAAAAATAGTAATTTTTTTTCGAAAGCTCATTTTTCTGGTATCAAAACCATACAATTACTAATAAAGTACTTAATTAATAAACAAACCCATTTTCAAACATTCATTGCTACAAGTTTTATGCCTGGATAAAATGTCATGTCAGTGATGTCACAATCTAGATAAATTTAATTTACAGGTTCTGGTAAAAAAGTTTAAATTTTCTGATAATCAATTTTAAAAATTTATTCTTAAAACTTAGTTTTTTTGAAAATATATGCGTTCAAAATCATATTTAAAGAAAAAAAATTGAAATAAGTAATTCAAATTAAAGGTTTCAAAAAAAAATCTGAAACTTCTGATTAACCAAAGGAATTTCATAGCTATTTTTTTCCCAATATTTGAAAGTTTTTAAGGAAAATGATGAATGATGACGTCATTGAAAATTTTAACCTACTAGTACATATTTTTCTTAAAATATAAATTTGTTTGTACTTTCGATGTTTTGTTAAGCTATTTTAAACCCGCCGAGTGAAACAATTAATTTCATTTCAAGATGTAAAAAATCACGATGAGGTTAATGAAAATCGCATAGTTTTTCTAATATTACTATCAACATCTGTCAATTAAAATTTTACCACCCATAATAAAAAAATGGGTCACTAACAATGATAGTCAGATAATCTGACTGAGTTATGTACATTAAATTAATATCGAAATTCGTATCAAATGTATTTATGATTTTACTAGCAATAAAATAATTAGGTTACTAAAACTGAAAATACGAAGCAAATTGCACTGCAAATTACATCAGCTAGTAGTGACTTTTATAAATGGTAGAGTTTTCGAGTAATAATTCGATCAATAACTTTTGTAATAGTTTCGAAATTTTTTTCCAATTTTTTTTGATGTTTTTCAATTTCTTTCTCAAACTAATATTTTGAAACTTATTTTAAGACAATATTTTTAGAAAATATTTATAGAAATTAATTGTGCAAATTTGTTTATCATAATTAATATTTTTTTTTTACTTTTCAAATTTTTAAGTTGAATTTGTTAAAAGGCTTTCTTGAAAAATGAAAATTTCAATTATTCGAGAAAAAATTCGAAGATATTACGAATTCAGGATTTAAACGTTATGAGTCATAACTTATGAGCTATATCAATTGTGGGCCAAGGTCTTTGTATATAGCTCATAAGTTATGGCTCATAACGTTTTAATCCTGAATTCGTTATCAAGTTGTGGCTGACATAACCTGCTTAGCTTTTTTATTTTACTTAGCAACTTTAAGTTATATATTTTGGACCGTTGTAGGAGTGCTACAGTAGGACAATTCCTGAATATTTCAGAGATACACGGATCTTGAGCATAAACGACAAATCGTGAGGGCTTATTACCATATAATAAATTTATGAAAAAAAGAAACTTTATTTGTGCATGCAAATTGACATGAAACCCCCTTAAGTCAAGCCACTTCAAGCCAAAAACTTGACCTTAAGCCAGGTCAGCCATGAGTTATTTGGCTTGACTCAAGCCAAGCAAGCAAATGCGCGCCAAGCCTGCCCTCACCTTTAATGACAATTTTCCCCAAATTCCGCACGAGACGAATACTTTCATTTTTGAAGTATTTTCCATTCATTTGATATTGTGTCTTTGAATAATTTTGCTTTATCCTAAAAAAAACGCACAAAAAAGTTCCAACGGTATAAAAAAGTTAATTTCATAAATATTGTGATGATCATATATTATTATTTTTTCCTAAAAACCCGAGCAGATCCGAATCGATCATGAACACATATTTTGAAAAACCTTGCCTGAACCAAACCGATCACATTTGATTTCCGGGCCAAAAATTTCCGAACCGAACTGATCATAAAAACGTGCTCGGGTGCCGAGTCGGCACTGCCGACCCCTGCTACCAATATATTAAATTGTCACTATATTTTAAAGAAATGGCACAAATTAAACTTAATTTAATAGACTCAAAAAATAGGCCCTATTTAATAGAACACTAAAACCTGTCTTTTTCGAAACCGCCTTTCTGGTGAAATTTATTTTCGTTTTTGCTCACGGCAAATTGTCACCACAGTATGTGGTGTAATAACTTCTTTATTTCAAATTAAATAAAGATCCAAAACACTTATTGCAACATTTATGATAATAATGATAATTAAAAGACCTCACGTGATCGTGAACTTCAGTTTTGTCATGTCTGTGCCATTGGCAGTACTTGAGGGTGAAAAGTTTTTCGGTCAGTTTATCGGATATACTTCATCATAGAACAATTTGTAAAGTTCAGTTATTTGATCGATGCAAGTGATTACTTTTTTGGCTACAAAAATGCCAAAAAAATAAATTTTCTGCTGACAGTAGTGTCAAATTATTGTGTTTTTGATAAAAACTGTATAAAGTTAAATGTTCGGCGAATTGATATTCCGGACAAAATCTGATTGCCGATAATTTTTGGCACTTTCAACGATATCCCCTTATTGCCCTGTCGTGAAGATTTGAGCCCTCAAAAACGCGGGGAGTGAAAAAACAACGCGGCGTTCAATAACGACTCAGTCGATTTGGTTCTTAGATAGCTCAAACTGTAAACAAATATCTAGTTGATAACATTATATGATAATACGTCCGAAGCCGACCATTGTTTCTATTTTTGAACAAAAACTAATAATTAAACACTTAAAGTAATCATGAAAAATTAAAAAAAAACAGTGGTCCGATTAAAATCAATTTTAAATGTTTATATTTATTAGATAATTGTGCTCCGTTTGAGTTATCTAAGAAATAAATCGGATGAGTCGTTATTAAACGCCGCGTTGTTTTCTCACTCCCCGCGTTTTTGAGGGCTCAAATCTTTACGACAGAGCAGAGAGGGCATATATGGGAACAAAAATACATTTCATGGCTAGAAAATGGAAAATGCATGGGCGTTTGAAATGACGTCATAATTTGAAAAGTTTCTTATTTCAAGACAGGAGTTTTACAATTAATACAATTTTTTTCGATTTACCGATAATTTCGATAAATTTATAATAAATTAATATATGGAGAACCGGACCTCAGAGTACAAATCCTAAATATTTGAAGTTGATCCTTTCTCAACCTAAAATGATAAATGGCCAATTCCTGCATGTCAAATGGTTTTGATTCGGTGCTTAATATCTTGCGTTTCTTGTATCATTCAAATATTATGAATTTGTACTCTGAGGTCCGGTAATCCATATATTTGTGAAATTTCACAATATAATTTGGAAATTTTAAAATCTAGAACAAACTATGGAAAACTGTGTTTTAGTTTTCAAGAAATACTTGTATCAAATTGAAAAATCGGAAAAGTGAGACCAATGGGCAACACCCTTCGTGTGAATGGGCAACAATGAGACGAATGGGCAACACTTTTTCGAAAAGCTCGTGTGTTGCTCATTGGTCCTATCCACTGTATGTAACATTTTTCAGGTGCATTAAATAATCGGTCTACAGTCTGTAGTTATCAAATAAATTTTTAATAAAATGATATTATATCATTTTAAATTATAATAAACTAAGAGGAATGAGTGACATAATTACTTTGAAAATTGTGACGAGACAATTTCAACAGAAAAATAAATTCAAATTATCCGTAGAAGATGTTCAACCAATAAACGCGTCTGATTTTTTCTGGATTTTTGATGACGTAAAAAATCTTATTTTCGCGTATGTTTTAACTTACTTAATATAATTTTTAGAAAATATTTCAGTTCAATATTAGAAATTAACAAAAAGTCACGTGTCACCAACGAACCATACAAGTTATGCCCAAATTTGACGGTAATTCAATCTCGCTGTCTAGCGGCCTGGTGAAAAAAATGCACAATATTCCGTTTTGCCAGCCTCATATCCTTTTTCCAAGGAAACACCATTTTAAAATCGATTACTATCTCTATAGCGTGTGTTCGAATCCCACTAATGTTGTCTTAGTGATTGTCTTGAGTATGATTATAGGCAAGGGTGCTCGATATAAGGACAGCTTAATTTGATCGGTGTGTAATCACTCAAGCAATCACTAAGACAACCACTTTGACAACATCAGTGGGATTCGAACACGCGCTATAGAATTAGTAAATGGTTTTGAGATGGAGTTTTGTTGGGAAAAGTATATAGCGGAATTGGACAATATCGGCAAAGTGAACCTAGGCAATTGCACAAATTTTTTCTGAAATAAGAAAGGTGTGAATATTGCCGAAAGTGCCAATATAGCTAAAACGTCCGAAAAATTTGAAGGTTTATATTCAGAAATGGTTGAGTGCGTCAGGAATGACGAACGTTTTTTTCAAAATTAAATTTCTCAAATGTATTTTTTCGAATATTTGTTTGATTACTTTGGTGATTCATTTTATTTGAACCAATTGGATAACTTTTTATAAAATTGAAAATCGGTTTAGCTCATGACGTCATTTCTTCCGCTTATGCGTTATCTATTCTTAGGGAGAAATCTTTATTCCTGTTCCCATATCCCTTTATCACTTTTTGATTAGAATGCGTAGCCACTACTCCTTTTAACGTGTGATTTTAACGTTGTGGTACGCATACTAACCAAAAAGTGATAAAGGATATATTGCCGAAAATTCCAATATTGCCGAAAGTCCCAATATATATGTTTGGGTCATTTGCGATTTAAGATATTTGTATCAAAAGAAAGATTTTTAAACATTATTTTCAATTTTTTACATTTTCCAGCGACGGGAGAAAACAGGATAATAATTTATCCGAGTATACAAAAAACAGTTCCCTAATTAAATTTTCCAGCAGCACGGGGGAGAAAACAGGATAATAATTTTATCCGAGTAAATACAAAAAACAGTTCCCTAATTAAATTTTTTAGACCGCCACCTATAGTGTCGCCGTCGACAGGTCCTTATCATATAAACTTGGAAGAAGCTTGTTGATATTATCTGGACTTTATAATATTGATTTTACTTGAAATATTCACCTAGTTTATTCAACATAAAAATGGCTATAATGGCAGATCTTAGCAGACGGCGGTCAACTTTGTCAATGATCTTTGGAAAAATCATGGGAGAAACTTTGGGAGATACCATGCAAAATACCATGGGAGGTATGTTCATTTGGAAAACTTAGCCAACAATGATATCCGCTAAATTTTGTGTGAAAAACGAATTATTAACTTTTTTTCTATAAAACATTTTTTGACTGCATGATTTGTTGTCCTGTCAACATACTTTTATTTGGTTCAAATGTTAAATAAATAATTCAAAATAAATAAATAATTGAACTAAAAAATATTTAAAATAAAAACAGCTTTGCTTTAATAAGATCCCCAAGTTCCCCGGTGCGATTGTTTGGAACTGGTACACAAATATTCCTTTTTCCCTATTTCAGAATTTATGATATAATTTTTTAGCTGTGTATTGCCACACGACTCGTTACTAAAAATATGACGTGAATTATAATGAGTCAATGCGTGAGACTATGCTTGAAAATTCATCTTTTGGACCAAAGTTACAAAAAAGGCCGTATTAACTAGCTGACTTTCATCTATCGATAGAGACAAAAACAATGACGAAATTTAAAAATTTTCTGTTTTCATATGAATATTATAAAATTATGAATACCTCACTTCAACCAAAAAACACAAATTATAGAAAACTTAAAATTTCACCCCTAATGCATCAAAATAGTAAATTTCAATGATTAAATGTCCAAAACCGAAATTTGAAATAAATAGTCATCCAAAATTTTCTTTCATATTTTTTTCAAATATATGGGTTCAGAAAACATTTTGCAAAGTTTTAAAGTATTTCTCACACACCAATACTTTTAGTCTATAAATATTCGTCATAACAACTTTCAAAATGATATTTATCTATGAAGAATAATTTTTTTAAGATTTCCAACAATAAATGAAATTTCAAATCAGAGATATCTTAAATCCGGGAAGAAAGTCCCTTAGAAGGTCCCAGGTTCTTAGAAGGACCAGTTTTAGCCAATCAAGCCAAAATTTTAATACCGTTTACCAAAAATAGGCCCTCGTCCTGGATTCAAGATATAAGAATGTTTCAAATATTTTATCTGAAATTCAAATCCTGAATATATTGAAAAATCTGCTAATGTTTGCAATTTGACATGTGGTAACATCTTCAAATGAATTTTTGAAATTTTGGTAGTTGTAGAAATAGCCATTTCAATATTTATCTTAAAATGTCTACTATTTTTTGCTCTTATTATCGCTTTATAATGACCTTGACATAATTATTTTAAGGTAAGCATTCATCTATCGTGACGATTTTCGCTATTTGGAACACGATGATGGGCAGCTCGATGCTTTCAATGGCATGGGGACTACAGCAAGCTGGTTTTGCCCTCGGATTATTTTTGATAATTTTCTTCGGGTTAATCACGGGCTACACGGCGAATCGAGTTTTGGCTAGTCAGTATCACGTAAAAAAAATATACATGTTTTTGAATTTCCTGATATTTGCCGCTATTTTCTCGGAAGATATGCGGAAATCATTGCTGGAATTTTTGGCTTGCTTACTCTTGGTGGTGCATTATTAGCTTACTGGACGATCATGAGCACTTTTTTGTTCAATATTGGAGAATTTATTCATATACAGGTGATAATTTAAGATAAATCCCAGAATAAATATCAGTAATAATTATTCATTCCATCCAAAATTTTATTATAAAAAAAGCACAACTTATGTTGAATATAATGATTAGTAAAAGTATTACAAAATTTTAGAGTTTTTGTAAATTCTAACTTTAGTTTTATTGCTTCAAAATTTGACAGTCTAATGTGGATTCATAATAGTGCATGTCAAATTGTCATCAAATATAAATTCACTCAGTTATACTTACTACTGAAGTGAGTATAATATCATTCAACTTTTTAACTCTTCAACTTGATAATAAAGGAAAAGTTGAAGGTTGATCTCATAAGAGTTTTCTGTAAACAGCGCTCATAGTAGAGCCTCCTGAAACGGGGTCGGCACAATTAGATTGGATCGGGATCAGATAGGTTTTCTGATCCGATCCTATTTTTTGGGGGTCATCCGATCCGATCTCGACCCGAAATATGTGTAAAAAATAAAGAACAATTTATAAAATTGAAACTGATGAAAATTTAGCTTTTTAGTCGTAGGTACCAATCCGATCCAGATCCGATCGAACTTTTTCAAAAGTCGACCGATCCGATGCAATCGAAGTTTTGCCAAAGTCGACCGATCTGATCCAGATCCGATCCAATTTTATTGCGATCCGATCTGATTCATTTTTTTTCGAAAATTAATTGGATTTGATAAAAATGTCTGCGTTTTCACGTTCATTTTATGGTATAATTTGGAATTAACGAATCAGAATTATGTTTTTTTGGGGTTTTACTTATTTGGCGTTTATTTACTGATTTTTTAGAGCGTCTTGTTAATAACAACTTCCGGTACCGGAAGTTATTTTTTAAACGATCTGAATCTATGACTTTGTGGTCATCAAAGAACCACAGTTCATAATAAGGATATCAACAAACAGCTGATTCCGCAACTTGTTCGATGTTGTTGCATCATTAAAACATTAGTTCCGGTATAAAAAGCCAATAATTTCAATTAACCAGCAAATTCCATAATATTGCTATAATATTGCAAATTTTTCTACGCGGTATTTTAACTTCTATGAGAGCCCGCGGACTAAAAGTCACTTAACTCATCTTTCAACTTATTTTTTGGAAAAAATTCGGCCTCAGAATGACCAAGAAATTGTTATTGAGTTGCAGCAATAAAATCGATACTATCGATTCGGAACTCATTTTTAATTTTCAAATTTATTTTAAAAAGTCGTTTTGAGGGGGTATACAATTTTCATCGATAATTTTTTTGGTCGTTTTAAAAATAACCTATCTTTGACTGAAAAGAGATGTGGAGGAGGGAAATATTTAATATTTTCTATGAAAATTTCAAAAATTTGTTTTATATGTTTTGATTTTTTTATTTTTGCATTGCAAACAATAAAATTATGAAACTGTACATCTGACAATGTTTGTGATATCAACAGACCCATATTTTAAATGTATACATTTTTATTCGTTTATAAGTGAGGTTTTAACGCCTACGCAATTTGCATAGCAAAAGATAAGGGACAAAAAAATTAACGATGAAAATGGTAAACCTCGTTTTGAGCTATCTAGTGAATATCCGAATAAGACCATTTTTTTTAAATAACGTTTAGGATTTATTATTAATTTTTCAAACAAACCTCGAAAATGGTCTGATTCAAGCAAACGTTATTTTTGAGTTTTTTTGCATATCTGTGTTCATTGTCAGCTATCTGAGAACTGAATCGGATAACATTTTTACAAAAAATGAAATGGAAGGATGTGAACTCCCTATTTATCACTGAGAAGCATATTGGTTGAGTAAAGGATGCAAAATATAGCATAAATCATTAAAAATTTGAATTTTTAAATATACAATTAAGTTTGACATTAATTTTAGTTAACTACGAATCGTCCTATTGTGCCCATTACTGATGCCACAATTTGCACAAATCCAAGTATCAACTCATCTTTTATTGATCATGCCGAACCAAATTCTACATCCACGTTTGAAAAGTTTTGGTCTGAAAAAACTGTTCCTTCGTATTTAATTGTTATGATTCTTCCGATCTTAAACTTGAGAAATGATGCAATTTTTACAAAATTTAACTCGCTTGGGACGGTTTCAGTGATGTATATAACAATTTTGACGATAACAAAAGCTTTAATGTGGGGAATAAATTGGTCTTCTGATCCTTTGAGCACTCATTTTGTTGAATTATGGAACATCAATTTCCCGTCATTAATGGGAATGCTGTGCCTAGCGTATTTTATTCACAGTGCTATTATTACATTATTGAAAAACAATGAAATTCAAGAAAATAATCACAGAGGTAAATTTTTTTAGGGGGTTCTGTATCAAGAATAAACTTTTTGAAAACCTAATGATTCTCACCATGGACATAGGATATCGTTTTTAAATTGTGTTAAGTTGGTTCGTAATATCTTCAACCATCTGGATGACCGCGGTTGAACACGCATCCCTCGTATTTTTCGATTAAATAAGAATCCTAGAGCTCACATTGGAACATTTTGAGATATTGTTAAAATCTAGGTCATTGTCTTAAATTTAGTGAAACAAAGCTTTTATTCTATTTCAGCCATTTTTGAAAGTGTTAATAAAGTTATTTTTCAGTAGTGACCGTATAAATGTCCTTGATTTTCACAAAATCTCAAAACTTTCTTAAAACTCAAGGATCCTAATTTGATTAAAAAAATTCGATGAACGCTTGTTTAACCGGGGCTAATCACATGGTTATTTGCTGTGTTACGAAAGTATCATATGTTATCGCGAGATAAAGAATTGATTGTTCATATGTATCACTCAAAAATATTCTACCGCTTTCAGTTAAGCCGTACTAAGCGTTTACAATGTCCTGATCCACTGCAACACCCCTTTAAATTGGTACCGTAAACGACAATCGATCACAAGGTTGAAATTTTTCTCTGAAATACAGAAGATAACCTCAAAATAATTACAAGGTAAGTTTTAAACTCACCGCATCGCTTCAAAAATATTACAAAATTTTTCTCGTTTTGAACTTTCTAATGACTGCATAAAGAACCATGGGTCATGAGGTACACAAAGAGTATAAGGAAGCTAAATTAGTTTCATCCTCTAGCGCCTCGCGCGTACATAATTGACCAATGGTTTTTCATACCTTCATTAGAAAGTCGACAACGATAAAGCTTTAAATGATATTCTCAAAGCGATGCAGTGACTTTGAAATTAATATTGAAATTAATTCGAGGTTATTAACTGCATTTATCATAGAACAATTTTTAATCTTCTAATAAATTTTAGAGTGTATTGTGATGAACCGATGTGTAATTTAGGAGGAGAAGAATTGATTGATTCGTTTTTCACCCTCTTAGGTATGTACTACTAGTTTGCGAGAAAATATTAACCAAAAAATAAAATTTCGGAAGTGACGATCTTATTATTTTAACTTCTAGGACATGTTTTGAAAATAGTATGTTATTCTTATCGAAACCAATCCGGATTATATTAAAAAAGGAGCTAAAAAGTGGTTGATATGTGCGAGAAGGCCCCGTGATAAATATTCAAATACGGCCCAGATTTCAAAAACCTTGAACGACCCTCATAGGTTTATGATTGCATAAAAGATTTTCAAATGATTTGTTTAGATTTATCGATTGGTTTTCTTCTGGTTGGTTTCACCTATACTTTCATTGGTGGCCTATTCTTCATTAGTTTTCCTGGGCCGAAAGCTTGTATCGATCAAAATTTTATCAAAAATTTTCAATCAGACGATCTCATGGCAATCATCGCCAGATTCTTTATATTTTTTCAGATGAGTACGATTTTTCCTTTGAGTAGTTTTATTTTCCGAACTCAATTCTTTTACGTTATCTTCAAAATATCAAAATATCCTGGCTTTGCTAAAGTTTTCGCCCTAAATGCTGTGATGACATCTTTGTGTGCTATGGTGGCGATATTATATCCGAAGGTTAATTTTAACGATCTTTAACATTATTTTTGACAGAAGTCATAATAATTTTCTTGTTATTTTTTGTTTTAAAAAAAAGGGTCGAGACTCGACCGTTAAGTGTAAATGACTCTTGTTTGAGCTTCTGGAGGGGTTTTGAGTGTTAACGATGCAAACGTAAAATAAAAAAGCTGTTGTTGCATAGATATCTGAGCCCAACCACTTTATTTATAATTTTTGACAAAGCAGCTGTAACTTACAACTTGTGAGTACATAAAATAGACAATTCCCAATATTCTCATCAGAGAAAATTATACGTTTAAATGATTTAATTCACCGTGGGTTAAAATAGGGTAGGAACGGCAAAAATCGGCCAAATTAGATTTTGCTTATTTTCGGACTATTTTAAGTTCTGGTGCCGAAATTGACCCAGAATTAATTTTAGAAAAAATTATGACCCGTTTTTTTAAAATTAGAATTTTCGAGAATGTGGAAGAAAATTCTGCCTAACCTAAAGTTTTTTTTCGGAAAAAGAAGGAATGTCAAGCTTAATTTCATGATAAGCAATGGTCGAAACGGTTTATCATTTTTAACATAGTTGCAAGTGATTTAAAGTATATATTTCATGTCCAAAGTAATATTTGACATTTTTTACAATAAACTATAAATCCACATTGTCAAGCAAAATTTATTAATCCGTTTCTACGTTAGATGAAAGCAGTTCATATAACTGATTGATATGATCATATCATCATGCAAATTATTGTTATTTGCAAACAATACGTTTTTGCTTTGGAAAAAACAAAAGTTGTTTGAAAAATTGGGTCATTGTCTATGACTGATATTTATTAAGTTTCATACTTATATAAATTAATTAATATATCCCCTCGTTGCCGTGTCGTAAAGATTCAAGCCCTTACAATTATCTCATGAATATAAACATTTAAAATTGATTTAAATCCGACCAATTTTTTCATATTTCTTTTTAAGATTACTAAAATTGTTTAATTATTAGTTTTTGTTAAAAATAGAAACAATGATCTGATAAAAAAACAATGCTCTGCTTCGGACGATTTTTTATATAATACTATCAACTAGAAATTTGTGCACAGTTTGAGCTATCTAAGAACCAAATCGACTGAGTCGTTATTGAACGCCGCGTTGTTTTCTAACTCCCCGCGTTTTTGAGGGCTCAAATCTTCACGACAGGGCAATAAGGGGATATGAACAAATTGAAAATTTTGGTCTGTTTTGCATAACACATTTTTTATTTAATTTGCCGAATCAAACATAAATATTAAATATAATTTTGATAGGTTGGTGATATAGTTGGCTGGTCTGGTGCTATCGGTGCCTTAGTTTATATATTTGTTTTGCCTTGCTTGGTACGTTCAACAAATTAATATTTATTCTTGTGATATCTCTGGTTTTTTTAAATATCTAAAATAATCATTTTAAAGGTTTCGATTGCCATTCACAGAAAAGAACAAACAACAAGTACGACGTATTATTTTGTTCAAGCATTTTTGATCCTTATTGGAATTTTCGTTTTATTGGCAAAGATTGCCAGTGCGTTCCTCTGAACAAAAATTTATCCTTATTTCCCAAATTTACACACATCGCAAATTGTTTATCAAATTTTTTGTTTTATCACTGTCCGCTCAAATTGCAAAGACAGTGAGAAACTGGTACCAGTTCACTCGCAAAATTTCTTCAATAAAAAATCAGCTATTTATATTTGATATACTTCAAAACTTTAATCCTGAACTCTGTTAATAATAAAATGTGAATTAAAAATAAAACTCAATAACTTGATTTGTTGTTTATTTATTTCTGTCAAACATTTCAAAAATAATTTTTTTGAGCAATTCATTATCAAGTTTGCGAAAAGTAAGATATTTTGTAGGTTCAGAAGAAAAATTTCGAAAAATTGTCTGAAGTTTAGTGAATGGGAGCTATTTTTTCGATTTTTTGCCTCAGGAGTCAGCAATCTTGTTAAATATGCCGAAAATGGTGTTTTTCGACCTTTTGATACAACGGTTTTTTCTGTGAAAATGCCAGAAACGTAATTTCCGGAATATATAACAAGCCCAAGGGTTGATGAACATCGAATGGGAAGTACTTTTTTGAATTTCGGCCTGAAATCGAACAAAAAGTGCGCGAAATCGGTAATTCTGAAAATAAAAGTAAAAATCAGAAAAGTTAAAGGCCATCAAAAGGTTCCTTGTATACGATTTTCTGGAAACGGTATTAGAAACTATGGTCTCATTTTCAACACAAACAGTGGAAGAGAGCGAAACGAAATATTAATATAAAAGCGAACAAGAGAGTGGAAGCAACACGTCAATTATTTTAATTTTATGTTTTTTGGACATACAGAGAAATCTTGATGATTGATTAACATCAAACTTGGCCATCTTATACAGAAAAAATCAAGGATAATTCTCATTCCAAAAATTCCTCTAAATTATGACGGTTTCAAGGTCAGCGAAAAATCAAATTGGTGTTGGCTGATGTGCCTCGAGGCTTATGTTTTGTATAACCAATTGGCGTTACTTATTCTCAAACCTACTCGATTCACGTGATGGTTACACTTTGCACGCTAGCTCACCATTGGACGCTTGCCAAACAATTTCCTTTGCTTTTCAATAAACTCGAGCTTACTCCTCGACAATGTGAACAAATTCTACTAATGGGAGAAAAAATTAAAAGAAAATTTATAGGCTAACAGATGAGTATTTGCGGCAGTAGCGGTCCGGAATGTCCGGTAGTTTTTTTTGGCATTTAAACTTGGCCAACTTGTATATTACGGCCGATGTATGTTTTGTAAAAAATGTTTTAGGACCAAAAATCATCAGGTCAAACTGACAATTATGGCTTCTAGACAAAATTTTGTATATAGTCGAAAGGTTTTAATTGTTTATCGGACGCTCGGATACTTGTGGTTGGAAGTATTTGTTTGTGGTTTTTGATCACTTTTATTTCTAAATCTTGTTTATTTGCCTGAATATTTGTTCTGAACGTTCTTAAGTTCAAAATTTTCGTTCAAAATAAACGTTTAATTTGTCATCACACTTAACCAGTCATTCTGATCATCAGAGAAGTGGTACGGCATAATGACTACATTTGATTTACCTTGCACCAACGCACTTTTAAATACAATTTGACCCATATCGAACATCCGGTAAATAATCGTAATTTTTTAAACGATCTCACATCTGCAATATTTGTTCAATGTGCAATTAGAAAAAAACTTTTAATTTGAGTTTAACTCAGGCTTGTAATGGGATAGGAATAAGATCAATGATAGGATATCCCCTTATCACCTTTTGGTTAGAATGCGTAGCCACTACTCCTTTTAACGTGTGATTTTAACGTTGTGGCTACGCATCTAACCAAAAGGTGATAAAGGGATATAGGATGTTTCCCTTACAAGCCTGATAACTGTTGAAATCCAAAATTAATTTCATTCACTGTACACTTTATGTTTTGGCCTAACCAAGTCCTCGATGGCAATAAACTTACTGTTAGCCTATAGTAAACTTAAACTATACGTCTAATCAGTCACATAAATAGAAAAAACCCTAATGTTTTTTTCTAGAATCCGCTGTGATGAAAATAAGACCATAGTTGCTTATATCGTTTCCAGCAAATGGTATACAAGGTATTTTTTAGTGGCACTGACATTTTCTAATTCTCACTTTTATGTTCAAATTTTTTGATTTCGCGAACTTTTTTATCGATTTACAGCCAATCAGGGCGAAATTCAAAAAAAGTACTTCCCATTCGATGTTCACAAACTCTTGATCTTCTTATATTCCGAAAATTACGTTTCTGGCTTTTCCACAGAAAAAGCCTTGTATCAAAACGTCGAAAAAACACTATTTTCGGCTTATGCAACCTGATTGCTGACCCCTGAGGCAAAAATCGAAAAAAAGCTCCCATTCAGTAAAATTCAGACAATTTTTCTGGATTCTCACAACTTAATCTCAAAACTTTCCGATATAAGCTCTAGGATTCTTTTTTCTTCGGAGAAATCTGAGGGATTCGTGTTTAACCGCGGTCTTAGACATACATTGGAAAGATCTACCCTTGAACTAGCAACTTTATTTAACACTTGAGTACAACTCCAACCGGCTATCTGGTTAACCGCGGTTAAAGACGAGTCCCACGGCCTTTTCAAGTAAATAAGGATATAGAGTATATATCCCCTATTCAAACTTTTGTGAATATCCCGGCCCTGATTTGGAAACGTTGTGTGTTTTTTAGTAGTAGGGCCGGGATCTTCACAAAAGTGTGAATATGGGATATGTAAAAGTTTTAAGAATTAGTGAGAATCTGCAAATTGTCTGAATTTTAGAAAATTAGAGCGAGTTTTTTCCAGGTTTGCTTCAGGTGTTGTGCGATTGTCCCGGAAAAGAAAGTTTTTTGACGTTTTGATGAGGCTTTTTCTGTAGAAATGCCAGAAACATCATTTTCGAAATCTAATAAACCTAAAGGTTGGTGAACATCGAATGAGAAGTTCTTTCCTGAATTTCGACCTAATTTGCTGTAAATCGTAAAAAATGCGCGAAATCGACAATTTTCAAAATAAAAGTAATGGTTAGAGAATATACTAGTAAATGAAACCAAAAATTCCCAGTGTACGATTTGCTGGAAACGATAATAGTGACTATGGTCTTATTCTAAACACGGTGCTGGAGATAAAAAAAAGAATATTTATAAAAAAACTCTAATTTCCTTCCAAAATCCGCTGCGTTGAAAATCAGACTATAGTTGCTAATATCGTGTCCAGCAAATCGTAACTAATGAATCTTTTGACTTTATTTATGTTCTCTAATCATACTTTTTATGTCAAAAAATGTCGACTTCGTGCACTTTTTTGACGATGTACAGCCAATTTGGTAGGAATTTCAAAAAATACTACCCAGTCGATGTTCATTATCCCGTGGGCTTGCTGAATTTCGAAAATGACGTTTCTGGAATTTCTTCAGAATAAACGTCATATCAAAACGTCGAAAAAGCAGCCTGAATTCCATAAAATGAATTTGTTTTAGAACACTGTGGGTTATATCCAGGCGGTGTCAAGAACTTTATTGTATATGTCCCGCTCTGTACAAAAAGTTCAGTTAAAAATCGCTTTATTTTTTTTAGTTAATTTAAGGAAATAAAAACTTAACAGTTAGAATTCCCTTAATTTTTCCATGAAAAATTTAGTGGTCAAAATGGCCGCCATGCCAAGAGCTAGTGGCCAAATTGAGAGGGAAATGTCTGCAACAAATATTTGGTGAAATACTTTTTTTTCAAAATGCAATATATCAAGTAAAGTATTTTATCAAATTGTGACCTAACTTTTGTTGCGGACACTAACTTCCCAAATTTGAACAAATAACTGACATGCCTAGAGCTGGCAGTCTAATTTTGAAGAGGATAGTCATCGGCTTCTTATGTTCAGAGGCAGGGCTCAAATGTGGAAAATTTTTTTTAATAACATTTAATAGATCTATCCTTGATCTCGCTATTACATTTGACATTTTAGAACCAATTACACGAACCACTTGATTAACCCCCTCCCCCTGCTAAAATTTATGTCAAAGGCTGTTTTCTTCATTTTTATATTAAGTCCTGAAATGCACTTCCTAAATTATTTGACCTGAAACAGAAAAGATGATATCCTGTATAAAAACCTTTACATCTGATTAAGGAGATTGTGAATGCTCCAAAATATTTTGAAAAATTATATTTTTGTTCGGAGATTCACTGAATCGCTTTTTTTTTCAAAAATTCAGTTTACGTTTTCAATTTATCAAATCATTTTTAAATGAACTAACGAGAATTTCAAATAATAAATTTTAATTTTTTTTGTTTTGAGATTTTTTGGGTTGGCAGTATAAGGCAGGCCCCGCAAGCCAGCAAACCTGGGTTGATATTAAAGCCAAGTCAAGCCACCAAAGTCAAGCCTGGCTTGCCGAGGCCTGGTATAAGGCCAAAATAGTCAAAGGCCAAAAAATCGATATTTCATATATTACTCGCAGTAAAATATGTTTTCAGAAAAATATGATATTGATGTAAATTTAAGCGAAAGATAAATCGAAAAAGTAAATTTGACAATTTTTTTGATGAAAATTTGTCGACAAATCTACAAAACGAAAAAAATCTAGAAAAAAGGCCAATTTCGAAATAACTCTTTCTGAACTTTGTTTTTTCATTTGATAAAATATTGTAAAAAACGCAAAATTTGTTTACAAACAAGAATATCTGCATTTTACAATAAAAAACTACTTCTTAATTATCAATTAATTAAAATGACAAATATTGCGGGGGATTTATAATTTCGGGTCACTTTCGGTCTTTGAGGTCAAGCTAGAATATTCAAACGAATTTCTTGACTAAATTTGTTGTTTTCTTTCATTTGTTTAACTTTAAGTTAAACCTTTTTAGGACATTCATACATTTCTCAGATTTTCCTCGATAATTTTTACTCCAAGGTGCCTGTTTAAAGAACGTTATGACATTAAAAACATGTTAACTTTTCCAAACTGTCAGCTTTTGACCGGCCTTGCCGTTCGTATATCGATTACGTGACTTCCTGGTCGTTATTTGCTAGATTTTTGGCCAAAATTTTCAAATAATTCGGCTCTGGAAAACAACTCATCCGATCACATTCTTAGATAGCTCAGACTGAGCTCAAATATCTTGTGAATAATAAAATACACAAATTGGTCCAAAGCCAACCATTGTTTCCAATTTGTTCATGATAAACTAATAAATAAAAAATTTCAGAAATTACAGAAAAAAAATATAAAATAAATTGGTCCGATAGACCAATTTTTTATGTTATTATTAACAACATATTTGTGCTCAGTTTGAGCTATTTAGGAATGTAATCGGATGAGTTGTATTCGAAAGCCGAATTATTTAAAAATTTTGACCAAAAATCTAGCAAATAACGACCTGGAAGTCGCGAAATCGATATAACTATTTGGTGGGTGAGTTAAAGTTAACGAATGTCCGCCAATCACCGGGCGTGGAGGAGACGAATTATAAGAATCACAAAATGATTATCTAAAACAAAAATTAAACTTTTGATAAGAATAAGATCGACGATTTTGATGAAAATTTTCGACATTCATTTAATCTCGATCATTTAAATGGGATTTCATGAAAAATCAGCCAGAAAATGCAGCTAAAATGTGCGCTTGATCCGATCTCCTTATATTCAAAAATCGACCTCAAATTAAAACTTCGAGAATAATTTAAATTAAATTTTTTTAAAAATGAGCTACGAAATATTTTTGCAAGCTCTAGAAAATGCAGATTAATTGCGCTCTTTAAATTATATACTCATTTTTGAAAAAATTGGGAACTTTTCGAGAATAATGGAATGAGGACCTTTGAATTATCAGAGTACGAATTCACATTAAACATTTCGCTTCAAAATTAGTAAAATTAATTAGAAAAAAGTTAAGTTAAAGTTTAATAAGAATATTTTGACTCATTTTTTAAACTTTCCCGAGTTGTTTTCTATTATTTGCCTAAGTCTTGAAATAATCTAGTGAGCGGTTGAGAAGTTGTTATTTAGGGTCACGTTAGGACATTTTTGGTCAAGTTGGGATATTTTGACTAATTTTTTTAAACTTATCGAGTTGTTTTTTAAAATTTGCCCAAGTTTTGAAATAATCCAGTAAGCGGTTTAGGAGTTACCAATTGACACATAAGTTATACAACATACCTGTATTTTGTGTCAACTCGATCGACAATATATTTCTGATTTGTCGCATAACCTGACGAAAAATCAAAACGTAGTAAAAACTCATTTTAAACCTAAAAAAATACTATATAATTGTCTCTCGAAACTCTGATAAAATTGAGTACTTCCATTCACAAATATAGTATGTTGCACTCAAAATTAAGTAAAATCGAGATCAATGAGGATCATGTCGTTTTCGTTTATGAGGGCAGCTCAGTCCTCGCCGCATTATCCCTCATGCTTTGATCTTATATCCCAAAACCTGATTTCCAGGCCCTTTTTTTTGCAAACGCGTTAAATCCATAATTGGTCAAAGGTATGATTGATAATAAATCATTG
Organism: Oikopleura vanhoeffeni; assembly: GCA_004367855.1. Lineage (NCBI taxonomy): Eukaryota > Metazoa > Chordata > Appendicularia > Copelata > Oikopleuridae > Oikopleura > Oikopleura vanhoeffeni. Next base: position 143,177 of record SCLH01000979.1, on the reverse strand, counting down.
AATTTTCGAAGACTATGTGAATAAACAAGCTCAAAAATATAACATTCAAATTAATTTTTCATGGATATTTCCATTCACTGATCACGTCATGTTTGGTTAAAACAAGGTCTTTAAATAGGCTCTAAATTGACTGAAATGAAACAAAGTACTTCATTTACAATTTCACTGATATTATTGCGGTGGACATTTGAAACAACTGAGATTATAAATGCACATTCATTTATTTAAAACACTTATATCATATAAGTTATATGTTATCAATTTTCAGAACAAAAATTTTTTGGTTAGTTAGAAGCAAACACTTAGTTAAGCAAAAACTTTTCGGTTCTACTGTTTCTTCAACGTATTCGCTTGACCAAAGAAATATCGCCAAATATCAAGAAAGAACAATTGGATCAAAACCATTGCTGTCAATGTATCTTAAATGTTTTGAAGAGTATTAATTATGAACTTGTTAATAAATGATATTAATTTTCGACAAAAAGACCATTGCAACATAATTCAGTGGTTTTTTCAAAGCCTTGATGAGCGAAAAATTAGTTTATTGTTAAATCGCCGAAAATTCAACCCAACAAAATTTTAACTGTTGTTTTCAAAACTAATGCGAACGCTCGAGTCAAGTCGAGTTGAGTCGAGCGGCTCGACGGGTAATTTTTCTACGACTATTTTTATGTTCAAACTATTGCTTATATCAAGTGTTAATATTTCGGTACTGGCTGGGCCTTTTAAGCCAATTTTTTCTATTTAATGCTGCTTTTGAAAACGACTTATCCGATAAAGTCCATAGATGACTCAAACTGAGCACGAATATCTAGTGAATATTCAGATAATTTTTCGATTTTTATCTGAGATTACTGAAATTGTTTAATTATCAGTTTTTGGTCAAAAATTGGAAACAATGGTCTGATTCGGATCATTTTTTATATTTTTTTTCATCTTATATTAGTTCTTAGTTTGAGCTATTCAAAAACTGAATCGGATTATTCGTTTTTGAAAACCAAATTGTACACAATTTTTTGCTAGAAAAATTGTTAAAAAGACCCAGCAATTACCGTTATATATAAGGTAGATGTCGAAAAATTATTCGCATTGGCGACGAAAACGAAATAGCTGAATTTATTTTTTAAATTTCTTCGACTGAACACATTGGGGTAGACCCAACTCCGGCGGCTATTATTTGAGATGACAGCATTTTACACTACGCGCGGCAAATATGTTCCATAAATATGTACCGGGATAATAAACGGGCAAATTGACGAGCAGAAATGAGAGTCAAGCCAAAAACTGTTTGCAATGAAAACATTTTAAATGAAATTATAACATTTCTTAACGGCTGTGATTTTTTAATTGATGATATTTACCGAGCAGGTTTTTTGGAATTTAAAAATTATTTAATTAAATATTACTTTTCTCCTGGTTCACCTTTTAATCCGGGAAATTTTGACTACTATAATTCCATTTTGATGGAAGGTTANGAGCTTGTATTTTCCTAGCAAACGTTTGATATTTTTCAAATTCGTGTTATCACTAATTACTTACGGCTGAGGATAAAAAAATTAAAGTAAAGCTGAAATGGTCGAAATTTGTAAAGAAATCTGAAAATAAACAAAGTCGAATAAAACTGGATATTATCGAATAAAGAAGAGAGTTCAAATTTGTCTTTCATAATTTTCATTTTCTTCTCATCATATTCTACTTGAGAGTTACAGCAAGCTTCTTCGAAAGCATAAAGTCCATACGAAACTAAAAAAGGCGTTTTTGAAAATGAACCCAGAACAAGACAAAACGTTATGAATCTCCGCCCGTTTTCGATCGAGAAGAAACAGGTCTAAAAATAAATAAAAAAATATATTATCCATACCGAGGGCATTTCGAGATCCTGCCCAGTCACAAATAACATCTGTATGATGCCAAAACCCAGTTGGGGGATTTTCTAGCCCGGGAAATAGCGTTCTTTCAAAGATTCATCTTTGAGTTTGAAAGGAAATTAAGAAATTAAAAATTAGTATTTCTTTCAACCTTCCGTCTTTTTTTCACATCCTTTTCATGTTATTTAGATTTTCTTTAAATTGAAGGCAAATATTATAAAAAATGCCTTAGAAAAAATTTTTGACGCGTTAAAACTCAGAATTTCAATGTACACGTTAGCGATAGTCAGAAAATGGTTTTTTTAATGAACCCTCCCTAACTGTTGACTCTCCAATAGTGCTTTGTACTTTCTGAAGCGACCCCTCAAATGGATTATATTTGTCTTCAATTCCAAGAACACTTCCAAGGACGCGCCATGTATGTATATAGCCAATCAGTTCTTTTTAAGTCACCGAATTTGTAATTAAGTAGGGTCAATGATTTTTCCTAAGAAAAGGTTACTCTTGAAGTCCATCAGATATCATTTTATTTTTCAAAGATCAAGTTCTCTCAATTTTTGTAATTTTTTTCTTTAAAATTAAACAAAAAGGTTTTTGTGGATCATTATTTATAAAGTAAATATGATAATTAAATCACGGCAATTACCTTTAATCTATAACAAAAAATTGATTTCGACATCTTTTCCTAGTCTTCGGTTTTTAGTTATATTCATTATTATCCCGGGTCACTTTTAAAACTTATTCCCTATTCTTTCAACAGGCAAATAAGTTTTTAAAGTGACCCGGGGATAAAAATGGACATGATGAGTAAAACTAAACCACGTCAGTCCGTCTTACTCTGAATTTATTCATTAAAAATCCATATAATTTAGTTTGGGCACTTTCCTTGAGAATTTTCAATACCAAAAAATCGTGGCGCTACGACGATAGGACCAGCGAATCCAATAAGAACATGTGCCATATCTGACTGAGACACCCAGTGGTGTGATGATGGTGTTGGAACTTCATTGTTGATTTTTTTCGCAACATTTTTATGGATTCGGCTAATTTGGGTATTTCAAAATAATGGCAGGATTGAAATTTCTTTTGCATTCATGCGATTTGAGTCATAAATTTCATTTTTTCTGTTTATAATTTTAAATAAGAAAATCAGTCATTATTAAGCAATTCGACCGTGGAGATTTTGAAACTTTGTAAGAATTTTTTCATAATCGTTGGAAGATGTCAAGCTTGTTGAGAATTTTATTGAATATTTTCCTAACGTATACTTTCATTTAATATGATTTTTTCAAGTCAGGAGGCCATAAATGGTCACCTACTGAGTCCGTGACTGTTTTGAATTTCCGAAAGCACCCGTTAATGGATCAGCCCAACCGTTCCCGCCGGCCTCAAAAACTGCTATTTGACTACGGCTCGAAACTTCGAACACACAAAAAAGTCAGCCAAGTAAGTCAGCCTGTACAAAAACCCCATTATTTCTGTCTGCAAAAAAAACAAAAATATATTTAAATAAATAAACAATCAAAAAAAAAAAGCTCATTGGGTTAGCTCCCTCACTTAGCAGATGTATCAAACTTTGCGGGCGATCGTTTTCGACAGATTTACATTTTAAGGGATCTCCTACTTTGGGGATATCCTATTTTCTGAAACATGTGTTTTAGAACAGATTTTTTTTATTTATTTGGCTTTCATTCCATTTATTTTTATTTCTTGGAAAATGGGGGTTTCGAGAGCAGAAAAATTTCATATAAATTTGTGCTAAATATTTAAAATATCACAAAAATGGAAAGCCTCGAAATTCCTCATATAACAGTTCAAACTATTTATGAAGCTAGTTGTTCGACACCATTTCTTGAAGATATCACAGATGGACAAAGGGATGACCCTCGACTATTTCATACTATAAGATAAGGGAAAACCCTACCATTATCACCCGGCGGTCAGAAAATATAGGTATCCATGAAAAAAGTTAAAGTGTTTTTGTTTTGTTTTTACCCACAGATTTGAATGAACAAAACAGAAAAAAGTTTCGATCAAAAATGCGGAATTTTGGAATACTAACAAGACTCTAAGGTTTTCTTTCCTTTCATATTCTCCTTATTTATCCTTTGTTTTATCCATATAAAAAGTCTTTATTAAACTCCTAATTAGCTCCCTTATTTAAACGCCGCTTGATAGGTGTCAAAAGTTTCGAGCCAAAAGCAAATAGTAGTTTCAAGGCGGGCGGGATCGGTTGGGCGGTACCCCCCGTTAAGCACAAGATTTTAGTCAAAAAAAGTTTCAAACAAAAAAATTTGCGTTAAATTTTTTCGCCTGTGTTATTTTGTTGTAGATTATTAAAAAAATTTTGGTTCGAATATAACATTTGGTATTCAGCTCCCACGAGACACTACAAGTCAATATATTGCCGTCAAACATAACTTTATATTATATTGACGTGAAACATAAATTTTTTAAACGCCTTTTTTCCAGACTTTTTTTACCTTTTCAAGTAAAATAACTAAAATACGTTTTTATACTTAAAATTGATACAAAAAAATGTTGGTTTAAATTCTGTTTCCGAAAACTTTTTATTCGATTGAAAACCAAAATCATGTATTTTTTATTTGTTGGTGACCTTCAGAATTTGGGTCGAATATATCAGTTTCAAGCCAACTATCCATTCTTTTCGCCGTACTTAAGTATCGCCTTAATAAGGTTCCATATAAGTCTAAACTGAATAAAAATGTGATAAACTGAATTTCAGATCAAAAGTTTTGACACAATTTTTTATTTAAGAACCAATTTCAATAAGCACCTCGAGAAGTTTCAGTTTTTTTCGTGAAGACCATTACATCTAAAACATTTTTGAAAACATGTCCCATGACGACTGATAACTCCATACTGAAGAAACATGCTGCTTTGTATTTTTTATAGAAATTTCGACCATCGTTAAATAGCTTCTCATCAAAGTAGTTTGGTTGTTTTAGTTCTTCGATAGCACGGTCAAACTGGTTAATACCTAAAAAATGATGTCAATTATTTGAGAAAAATGATGTTTTTGAGTCAAAATATTAGTTGGAGAATTTGAGTGCTTAAATAAAGTTTTATTATTATCGAAAAAAAGCTTTTTGCTAAATTTTTTAAAAGAGTTGTCGTCGCTACAAATTAAGAAGCCAGGGTAAAAAAATAAAAAAATTTGTAATTTAAATTCATAAATGGGCCTAATGCTTAGGCGCTAAGCAAATACGCTACCAAATTACAAAATCGTATCAATCTAAAAAGTCAAGGTCTCCCGTTCATGGGCTGGGTTTTCTTAATCCTCGTTTAGCAACCACAATCCCTTGAAAATTATTATTACTTCAAATACTTATAAGATGTTATACTTGAAATTTTCAACAAATATTATCACGGTAACTTTTGAAGAATTTTTCAATTTACTCACTATCTTCATGAAAGCCTGAAGTCAAATTTTCCCAATTATTTTTCATAATTTCTCTTCTTACTTGAGATTCAGATTTGATTTAGTTCAAATCCTCATATTTGCGATATATAAAAAATGTCTATGATATTTGCGGAGTAATCTTATTGAGTAAATTTAAAAAGTTCACGAGTGAAGAATTGATCAGCAAAACATAAAAATTAATTCATTTAAATAAGTTTTCGTTTGGTTTATAAAAAAGTGAAAGTTAATAAATCAGCTTACATACTGAATTATGAAAAATTTAATTTAATTTTGTATTAATACTAAAGTAGTAGTAATTTAATTTTTTCAGAATTTCGCACAAAAGCTTCGAACTAAGAATTTTCTAATCACTAAAAATTGTCAAATAGCTCAAAATATTAGTTTTAAAACAGCTTAACTGGTCGTTTACTTTCATATTTCTTGTTTTTATTTGTTAATTAAAGCCGATTTTTATAAATTTCTATTTTTGTTTGAAACCAATATTGTATTATTTCTGATCGATAAGAAAACTATTTTTCATAAATCTCAATATAGTCTCAAATAAAGAATTAAATGTTAAATTATTCAAAAAATTTTAATTACGAATAATTGTATTCAAACTATATCGAAATTATTTTTGAAAGTCTATGTTTATTTTTTTTATCTGTACAGTTTTATAATTTAAAATACAGGAAGAACCTTGTAAAAACAGAGATCTAAATTAATTGTTCAAAAAAAATAGCAGTGGTTGTTAAAATGTTAATAAAGCGTTAGCTTGCATGCTGGATGCATTAAATGAACTTCATGCAATGTATTTTAAAACGCTTTCCAAATAACATATCTTCGAGGCCATTTTGTAGAGAAATTTTGGCAATAAAAATTTTCAAAAAAATTTGTCATAAAATAATTGTTGTCACCTTAATCACTAAAGGACAAATAACATAATAAAACAAGCCAAAATTGCGTTTAAAACAAGCTGTTCTCCATTGTTGATGGCTGTTTCTAATGCTTGCTCAACTTGTCTAGCAGACTGCACATTCTCACAGGCGCAATTGCACGGTGCGGTTTGGTCATCACCACCAATTGGACATTCGAGTTCTCCAAGTTCTCCAGCTTGGCAATTTCTAGATCGGGAATGTTCACAAGACTGGGTCAATACATTTTCTAAACAACCAGACCAACTCGACCAAGATATCCAAGATGCTAAACTAATATTATTTTCTGTAAGAATATTTTGAAATATTTTTTAAAATAAGAAGTTGCATCGTTTTGAACAATTCATTTTCAGTATAGGATCAGACGGAAGTTTGGAAATCAAAAATTTTTATACCGAATGAAAACCTTATTTAAAAATCAAAATAAATTTTCTTGACAATTTGGAAATTTTATTGCTTGGATTTGATAGACAAAATTTGAAGACCGACATTTTTGGTCTCGAAAATGAAAAATTAAATTGATTATTGGAAAATTGAATATCATTTTTGATTTCAAAGAGTGCCACAAAAATGCACCATCTTCTCGATAAACCTGATTTCCTTGCATAAAATTGTTATTATATTGAAAACATTGAATATCCTTATATAAAAATTAAAAGACTGAGATTTTGTTAGACGGCAACTGAATAAAGTTATATCTATTGCGGTACTTGCTGGGGCTTTTATGCCACTTTGTCAGGCAATTTTTTTTATCAAATTTGACTTTTGAAAACGACTCATCCGATTGAGTTCCTAGATAGCTCAAACTGAGCACGAATATTTAGAAAAAAAATTAATAAAAAGGGTCCGAATCAGACCATAGTTTCCAATTTCTCAACAGAAACTGATAATTAAACGAAAAACTATATCGAATAAGTCGTTTTTTAACCTCGAATTATAGAAAAATTTCGGCAAGAAAAGTGGTTAAAAAATATATATAATAAATATAAAAAAATGACTCACGGCATGCGATTTGTTGATTACAAAGAACTGATTCATGAGTATTTTCAGTACAACCATCGTCACCGATATTTCCTCCAATACATTTTCGACTGCGCATGATGTATCCTTTTCTTGAGGCACATTCTTGAGAGCAATCTGACCAATCAGTCCATTCCAAAAGATATGCTTAATTGAAACAATTAATTCTTTACTATTTCTAAGATAAGATAAAAACATTTTGTTCTTCGGTTTCCCACCATAAACATGAAAAAATGAGCTAGATTTATAATAATTTAGGAGCAGCTGATTTGTTATTGCCGAACAGGTTTTTAATTATGTTCAAATTTTAGCCCATGAAAACATATTATGTTCATTATTTTTTTAATTGCCAGCTCCTGCTCAAAACATAAAATTGTTTTTGAAATCGCATGTGTCAAGCTAGAAATTGAAAATTATATCAAATTTTAAGAGAATTGTCAAGAAATTAAACTGAATGAGTTTAAAATTTGATAACTTACGGCATTCAGCAACCATACAAGTTCCAGTTTCCTGCAAATCTCCGGAACAAGTTGAATTAGCTTCGCCATTGCAATCTCGAGTCCGTTCTCGGACTCCGTTTCCGCATGTGACGCTGCATCCTGTCCAGGATGCCCAACTACCCAAATGTGCTAAAATTAGTAGTTTTATTTAATATAATCCAAAACTATCACGATCAAAAGCAGGGTCGATTTTTTTTGAAAATTTGACATGACCGGGTTGGGTTAATTTTTTTAAATAACATTTTCAATTTAAAGGTTTGTGCTTTGACACGGGTTCCTAACATTGAAAAATAAACTCGTAATTTATATTTTTTTTTCGCCATAAGATTTTTTTCCATACAGGGTGTAAGGTTTTTCCCTTCTTTTTTCCAAACTGGTTACACTTGATTTCCGCCGTTTTGATTGGTTGAATCTGAGAAAACTCTTCTGACAACCAATCAAAACGGCGGAAATCAAGTGTAACCAGTTTGGAAAAAAGAAGGTAAAAACCTTACACCCTGTATATTTTGTCTTCAAATGGGCAGACAATTCACGCTTACTCAATTCTTTTTGCGAAAAAAGGTGAAAATTCATCAACCAAAAATGGATACTTGCGATTCATTTCAAATTGTTAAAAAAAAATAATTGAATCTTAAGTTTTCATTTTCTTATTTGTCAAGGAGGTAGAAGGGTCAATACTTTTCTCAGAAGTTGTGATTGTGTTGAACAAATGATAAAAATAAAATTTGAATTATGTTTCTGACTGAAAGAAAATGGTAATTAGAAAATTATTTTCAAATTTCACGACCTTAACCCATGTAAATACAGAATAAAAAGTTGTGCGGAGGCACCAGAGCCTTTCAGGAGGCTCTACTTTGAGTGCTGTTCACAGAAAACTCTTATAAGATCAACTTTTTAAAAGTGAAATTTTCAAACACAATTAAAATCCTAGAAACTTTACTTTCCTAAAAAAAGGGTTTGAAAAACAAGGTTGATTAAACCACGTGATAATACTTCATGAAAAACTCCAGGGAATGTATGTCAATGTCTATAACTGTGTTCTTTTCTACTCAATACTTTTGTCTGATCGAGTATATCTGTTGGATATCAAAAGTAATTATAAAATCTCTGATGGTTAACTCGGGTACGACCGCAGTTTAAGATGGTCCAGCCGCACGTAAGGCGCTGTAGCGCCTGAGTATTAAATGAAAATTATCTACAAGTTTACAATTTAGCCGTTCATGATCAAATTCAGACAATTATCTCGATAATAGATCAAAATTTTTTTTTTAATTTTCGTTAAAAATGTATCTGATTTTAGTTCAAATAAATCTGCGCTTTATCAACAATAAATTATTCAAAACACATTTTTGTCGTATTTTATTTCACACATAAGAAAGATCTGGTCATGTTGTCTTCCCTATTTCAAAACAAGCTGTCATCAAAAATGTTCCAGCAAGTCTATTTTGTGTTCTTAAGTTTGAAAATAAAATCTATCTAATCAAACTACGCCATTCAGATTTGTTCTGCGTACGCAAAACTGTAAGAGCTTGCAATCAAGCTTTAAACATGAGTGAGTTATCTCAATGGTTAGTTTCCACATTTTCATGCACTCAAAAATTGTTGTAAGCATACAAATAAGCTGAAATTATTATATTAAAGAGATGATTTATATTTGTTTTTCACCTCGTTTTATCTGGCCGTTTATGGCAAATTCTAACAAAAACTTTTTGACTGCGTTATTTTGGTTTCTTACGAACAAAAATAAAATCTTGTCGATATCAATTTAACTTTCAGTATAAGCGACAACTAACGATGTTCACACGCAATTTTAGCTAGTTTTTGTCCGTTAGATTTTTTTGATGAAAAACTTTTTTATTCGATAATTTATATAAAATTTAAAACTTTACCACAAGGTTCTTGGAAGCAAACTCTTGATCCAGAAAGAACTCCTCCTTTGCACTCCTCAGAAACTCCAAGGATTCCATTTTCACATATTCTCGATCTAATTTCTCGTCCCTCGCCGCAAGTTTCAGAGCAATCTGACCATTCTGTCCATGCACGAAGGGTGGCATTAGTAGCATCCATGAGAAGTCGAGCTGAATTATTCAAAATAATAGATTAAATCCACGGCTTTCTAATTTCGGGGACAAAAAAAGTCCCAAAACGATACGACCTTGTTATCGTTAACCTCATTTTTCTGTCAGGCTGGCCTATATCCCTTTATCACTTTTTGGTTAGAATGCGTAGCCACTACTCCTTTTAACGTGTGATTTTAACGTTGTGGCTACGCATTCTAACCAAAAAGTGATAAAGGGATATTATATCCTGTTCAAAATGAGTTAACACACAATCGGGATAAAGAGATATCAGTTTAGTGTAGAATAGATATTTTAAGGGATGGGTGAGTGTGGAGGTCGCCTGTCGGCCAATAAGGGAAGGTTATTTCCCAATCTAGTTCATTTTCACGGTTTTTGTGTAACCTCATTTTGAACAGGATTTAGGCCATAAACATGCCTCAAATTTATATAGAAAGGCTAAAACTGGACTTTCGATCAAAACAAAAATTTCGATCAAAAATAAAATTTCGATCAAAACAAAAATTTTTGAGTTTTTAAATTTTCACAAAGTTCTTATTTGGGAAGATATACATTAACTATCAATTTTTCTGAACATGTAAAAAAAGATCAATTGTTTTAGTTTTGCAGGAGCTCCAATTTCGAGTCATAATCGGTAAGAAAGTATCTTTTTAAAACTCAAAAAATGTCTCCCGAAACCTGTTTTTTGATCAAAATTAAGAAATCATGTTTTTACGAGTGATGCTTAATTTGAATAGAATGTGAGATTTTCAAATTTTTAGCTTTTCATGATTCTTGATCATATCAGACCAAAATTTACTGAAGTTTCTTTAAATTTGATAAACTCGAGTAAATCCAGTATAAAATCACGATTTTTAATTCTATGATATATAACTCAGTTGTTAAAATAATACCAATCTGCGTCAAAATTGTGACATAAAATTATTTGGATTTTATTGCATTTTTGCACTCACGACATTTCTGTAGATTCTCATTACAACTGACAGTCTCCAAATACCCCGGATCATTGACATCATGAAAACCATCAGCCGCATCAGCATTCCAGCTAAAATTAGAAAATATTTACGACTATCATTGATTTCAGCTCCAATTGATGGGTCAGTCTTTAAGTAATCTCAATAATTTTTAAGATTCACGATAACTCCAAAAAACTATCTTCTCATATAATTTAATTGCATTAAGTTTCTTAAAATTTCTCCTTAAAAATTCCGTGTCAGACTTCGACAAACTCACTTGATCAATTGATTGTCTCTCTTGTAATAATTCGTGCATGTTGAACCACCCCAAGCACATTGGTCGATTGCGTAGGTTGCATGACAAGGGCAAAAGTCTGAATTGATATCTGCTCCGTTACACTTTCGAGTTCGAGATTTGGTACCGGGTCGATCACCACAAGTGCACGAACAACCGGACCAATGTCCCCATTCGGCCCAACCAGCTAAAAATAAATTTTAAAGAAAGTAAAATATAGCTTTACTTTACCAAATTCTGATAAGAATTTGAGATTTTTGGCGAGTGAAAATTTTGAGAATTTTTAGCATTTGAATTAATTTGCAAATAAACTTTAAAATGAATTTTAACAGAAAATATTTTGGTTCACAATTTAAAATAAATTGCAAAATTATGGGTTTTAAATGAAAATGAACTCACCGCATTCTGCAAGCTGGCATTTTTCAGAATGAATACAGTCAGGGCAGTCAACGCCACATAGCGTATCTCTGTTTCTTGTTCTTCTACCAATTTCTCCATTTCTCGTACAACTAAATAAACAAATTACTCCAAGTTGAAAAATTATAAAACTATTGTCATTCGAAATATTTTATCGATTTTTTTCAAATATTTTTGGCAAATTTGATAAATATATTTTTTGATATGAATGAGCCAAATTTGAAAAAATATCATTTTCCCAACCTAAGTCCATCTTAAAAATGCTTACTATGTTTATAGCGCGTGTTCAAATCCCATGAATATTTTTTAATTAGCTTTAAATTATTAAAATATCGCTGATCGTTAATTTTCAGACGTACCGCATAACAATGAAAATATGTCTTAATAAGCGCCGATAATTAAAATTAAAATCGCAGGATTGGCAGCTGGGTTGGTAATTAATTGATAGTTAAACTTATTAAAGGCGTAATTTGTTGAGATACTGCTTTTCAGTACTAAAAATGAAATCGAATAACTTTATAAATATTATTATAATCGAATTATTTACGATTTATTTTACAAATACTTTTAATAAGTTCTGAATTCATTTTATTAATTAATTACTCAATCAACTTAAGTTTCATTTATTTCCTGGAATGTCAGTCTAGTATAGTCTAGTTAAGTTGGCGATGAACCAAAGATAGCCTCGAGTCTTTCCATTGTTGCGTCCCAACCTCGAGCGCCACCGGGTCACACTGGCGACGCTTGTACTCACACGATCACAAAAAGGTCTATTAAGGATATTGTCTGAGTGATTGTCTTGAGTATGATTGTAAGCAAGGGTGCTTGATATTAGAACCGCCAATGTTGATCGGATGTAATCACTCAAGCAATCACTAAGACATCATGAGTGGCATTCGAACACGGGCTATAGAGATAGTAAGCATTTAAAAGGACATTGAAGACATTTTCAAAAACTCCTCAAAAATAAAGTCTGCTGCAAATATTTCAGTAGCAAATCCGACACAATATAACATTAAACCTTTGTCTCGTAACTCACGAAATTGAAATCTCAAAAATAAATAGATCCAAAATTTTTTATTATATCATTTCATATTTATATTTTCTTCGCCATACAAATTTCCCACAGTGCATAAAGAATGAGAAAAAAATTTTTACTCACTCTTTTCCATCATCAGTTTGACAATCTTCCCATGAAGCCCAGACACTGTATTCGCAGCAAAATGGGATATTATCAGTACAAGCCCCAAATTGGACATCACCTCCAATAGGGCAATTTCCCTCACCAATTGTTCCGAAATTACAGGATCTCGATCTAGTTCTAGAAGCCGAATTGACATCATTTTCACAAGTTTGAGTCAAAGCATTGTAATCTGCTTTTCGACATGTTTCTGAGCAGGTACCCCATGCTCCCCATTGTGCCCAGTGCTCGCATTTTGCTGGTTGCGGACACGAATTGTTTTCGATTTCCGATGCAATTCCCAGACCACCGACGATTGGGATACATTGGGAAAAGTCAGTGGGATTGTTTCCGTTTTCGCAGCCACAAACTCGATTCCGAGATCTGTATTATTTATCTACAAGACCAGATTCAACTTTTGCGATTAAATTTAGATATCAACACTTAATTATCTGACTTCAAAAATCGAGATGGCGGTAAAAGACAAAAATAGTAAAGGGCAAAAAATCGATATTTTATATCTGTCTCGCATTAAAACATTTTTCTTTTGAAAAATTAAATTTTGATGTAAACTTCAGCGAAATTTAGAAGAAAACGTAAATTTGATATTTTAAAACGAAAATTTGTCGAGAAAATTGACAAAACGAATAGTTTTTTTCAAATAGGCCAATTTCAAAATAAATTATTCTGAACTATGTTTTTCATTTGAAAAATTTTTGTAAGAAATTCTTCTTTATTTTCAAAAAAATGGAAATTTTCGATTATTTGGCCTTCTACTATTTTTGCCTTTTACTGCCAAAAAAACCCCCGAAAATCTCGGATCAACGCATGATCGTTTATTCAACATTTTGAGTCAGTGATTTAATAAAGGATTGAAATAAGTTCAAATCAAAACAAGATGAATTTGGAATCAATGTAAAAAATGGTCCTATTACGTTATTGTCGAAAAAATCAAGTCAAAAACAAATTTAATCAAAATAAGACCATATTTGAGAGGATCAAAATTAGATCAGATCCAAATTAATTCTGATTTGAATCAAAATGTCGAAATAATGGCTGAATCTATTTTGTAGACACAATTCCTGCCAGCTGGAGTAAAAGTTGGGTTCACAACGGAGTCATAGCAAGTATCGTCACATTGAGACCAAACTCCCCATTCATTCCAGCCTTCACAACATGGTAAATTACAAACTTTTGACTAAAAGAAAATTTTGAAGGATTTTCTCAAGGTGAGATATTCATCAAAGGATATATTTTTTCAAAGAGTAATTTTGCAGACTTAAGGTCGAGATAATCGAGCGAAAATTTCGCTGCGAAATACAATTTGAAATTTTGTCGAATTTTTTAAAATGACTTTCTCAGAGATTACAAAATGTGTAATCTGGTGAAAAAAATACTTGAGTGATTACTAAATAAACAATCTGCGTACAAATTCAAAATAAAATTTGCTATTTTGTAATAAAAGTTTATTTTTTCGTAATTACTTGGGATAATTTCTGATTTTTTATGTTATTTGTTGGAAAAATGACAATTTATTTTATCAATTATTTTGGAAATGTTCAAAAAACTCCGTAATTTAATTTTTAACAATTTTGTATAATTTTTGTCCGTAGACTGAATTCAGGTTACATTAAGGGAGTACTGGTCGCATTTTAAGGCCAAAAACAGGGTTTTTAGCGTCGCCTCAATGAAATACTAGAAACAAAACGAACATATGGATTTCGGTTAAGGGATAATTGAACATTAATCTTACTTCCACAAAACAAATCGGAGACCTCTGATTGGCCGACAAATCAGGAACGACCTTTCACAAAGGGCAATATTTTCATTTCAAAAGCCTACTCCTCCCTGAGTTTTGAAGATATAGAATACTTTTATAGCTTTTATTGACCACAGAGAACGTGAGCAGAGCCTCGAGGTTCGTTTTACTCATACAAATTTCATCCGGCGCGCAAATGAGCAAAAAACTTTTTTTTGGCCTTATTTTGAGTGCCTCGGGGAAAATACTAGTCCTCCCTGGATTTTGACGGCAGGAACCATAAACTGGTATGAATACCATCCTAAAGGATACAGGCAGAGCCCCGAGGTCCATAATTTATATTTTTGTATCTCATATTTTTGGAAACAGCGATTCAAATTCTCAGAAATTTCCAAAATTTGAATAAATGAAAGAAATATTTTTTTCAAATCGCGATAAAAATACTTTTTTTATGACAATTGAAAATAAAAATACTTCTTATCAACTTATTTTTGTCCATATTTTCAGAAAAAAATATTTTAAAGATAATCTAGAAAATTTCATGTCCGAGTCTCTAAATGCGACCAGTACTCCCTTAAGCTGTTATTTTGCACGGATCAAAAGATCTCAAACCCACACAACATTATTTAATCATTTAATTTTTGTTTACCTTTCGAGCAATGTATTTATTTCCAGAAAGTGAAGTTTCTACACTTTCGGTATTTTCCAGCGGACAATCATGCTGATAATTTCTGCCAGTAGTGGAAAACGCAGGTTGACTCAAATCACCATATTTCCAAGTGGTTACACCATTGAGATCGGTACTCGAGCATTTACAATGTCTTTCTAGTTGAAGACTAAACTCTCCACATCCAGTACATTCACCGAAAACATTATCAGTCACTTTTTCATGAATTTCGACAAGATTTTATGGTTCTGTAAAAACGGTATATTTGCATTATTTTGACTGAATTTTAATCGAAAAAAATATTTCGAAAAATTATTATTTTTATAAGAAACAATTTTTATTTCTTCAAAAAACCCCAAATAATAAATCTCAACTTATTTTTGCTTTTATTGCGCAATTAAAGATGTTGGATGGAAAATTTCTAAATTCATATTTCACAACCTGATGGAATTAAAAATAAAATCTCAAGTTACTATAAAAATAATTAGAAAATATTTCAATGACCTTAGAAAAATATTCAATGACACTAACTTTTAAATTAATTTCGTTATTCTGATCAGATTAATAATTATTTCATACTATTTTTCCCACGCTGCAACTAATTGTCTTCAATTTACTGACTTTGTTTGAATCAATATTTCCAGCCCAAATTTGACCGATACAAATTCTCATGTTAAAAATAGGGACACAAATGTCAAAAATAATTTTCAATAGAAGCAACAAAAATTGTTCATCATTATAAATTTTTAAGCCAATTGTCAGAAAAATATAAGAAAAATTAAGGTCCTTACATAAAGGAAACTGAATGAAAATAGGCTCACTTTCGTGTTCGTCAAAGAGAGAGACGGTAATATAGAATATAAATTTAAATAAGATTTATTTAACGGTAATTTAAAATAGAGATATTATTAACGGTGATATATTTAGATTACGAGCTTTAAGTGTGGAGCTCCGCGAGACTTAAGTCAATCAACTGTTTGAATTGGGTAGTCTGCCAGCGGCTCCTGACCGTGATTTTTTATTCTGTAACACCCTCCCAATTGCTTGGGAGACTGTACTAGAATAAAAATATTCAAAAGTCCTGAAAGTATCGCCTTGACTTTATTATTGCAGAGTAGTGCATTTTCTTAACGGTACTTCTTGTAAATAATACTATTTACTCACTTAGTTGAACGCTTTGTATACTAATTTCGATTATGAAGTTCAAAAATTAAAGCGAAATATTATTTTTACTACCGCTTAATTAATTCTCAAAAAATCCGGTCCTTGTACTATCCAGTTGTTATCGGTAACGCAATTGTTACCAGTACATTCGTGCCAAACTGGACAACAGAAAACGTTGCACGTTCTTGATATTTGATTTGAACCGGGACAATCGCAATCTCGACGATTTGTAAAGGCAGTACCAGTCAATACATTTCCATTTAGCAGGCAATCTCGTTTACGAAACCTATGATGAAAATTAATTATAATTAACTACAATTACGGAGGCGTTTTCATAACAAGTAGCTCAAAATATTGCTTTAATTCTCCCAATATGTTTTTGTCCCAATTAAAAAGAATCATAAAAATTTAAAAAAAAGTTCAATTTCCGGTTAATGTTTTTGGTTTCCAGAAATACATTTTACAAGCTAAGACATTATTTTCAAAACAGATACCCAATTTTCCAAAAAAATTCGAAAATTTTGCAATAATTATTTTAACTTTTGATAACTTCAGCAAAGTAAACTCCGTCAGATTTTAGAAATTTGAAAATTATGTGGAATTATATCAAAAAACTCAGGCTGTAATTATTTTTTAGTTAGGTGGAAATCATATGAGCGGAACTATCAGAAAAAAAATGTTTTTTTTAATTCGTGCGAAAAAATTATTTGATTTGAAAACTTTCAAAATTAATTCAGCCAATGAGCGCTACTAACTGGTCTCCTCCATCACAAGATGCAGTGCAACCACCCCAGTTTTTCCATTGACCCCATTCTGCTGCAACAACGTTACATTGTTCACTTTGAACTCCATATTCCCACCAAGTAGTTGGCCTATCAGCGTCAGGTTCTTCGTATTCACTCGCAAATTTGATAACTTGTGATCGGTTAAAAATACAAATTATTGAAAAAAGAGCAATAAGACTCAAAATATTTATTTTACCTCCAATTGATTCTGAAAATTTTTGGGATAATTTGAAAAAAAAATATTAGCTCAGCCAAAAAACTTGATAAGTAATCGATTAAAACACGAAAATTAAAAAGGGTTGTCCATGCTGCTTGTTGTAATTGCTGGGTATTTCTCACTGCTTTTCAACGGTCTATAACTTTTGTTTGGAATGTTAAAACGTAAAAAGAGAAAAAAATTATTGTTCCGAGAACACTTGTTGTATTAATTAGATTAATAAAATTATTTTTTGATACGTAACAAACTCGTAAATCATAATACAAAAACGATTTTGGAGACTTGTTAATCTCTGCCCAGCAGTCAAAAACTCGCGGAGATGATATTGAAATTAATTTTAAATTTCACAATAGGTTCGAAACGAAGTAGTCGTCAATCTGTTGTGAAAGAAGTTTTCGTTTAAGTTCAGATCATTTGTAATAATGACAAAATTAATGAAAAACGTCTTCGTGATTTGCGATATAACTGGCTGATTTAATTTTAATTCTTTTTTTGCTTTCTCAAAAAAAATTCACCGCATAACGGCCCAAAATGTGTTTGTGATGAAATTTGTCATTATGAGTTGATTATTGTTATCAAAGATGCCGCGCCACTGCGATTTCGTTGCAAAGTGAAAAGCTAATTTCGTAACAATTATAAAAAAAATCTTATTTATCACAATTATGATGAAAAAATATGATTAAAAATATCTTACCAGGTCAGTTTTTCATGGAGAGTTCAATTTTTGCATTTTTAAATAAATTAAATGTATGAAAATAGTAATTAGAAATGGAAACCTAATCCAAAAAACTTTTTCGCTCGAATATAAAATTAATATTTATTTTCTTAAAAATAAGAGATTTTTGAATTCGTTATAGTCGAATTACTCGAAAATATTATCATGACAACATTTAATTTTTATTTTTCAAATATTCGATTTCGGAGATTAATTCTGAAAAAAGACTATGACGTCATAATAGCCCATTTTAATTAGTTGCAATCGATTCACAAGACTCGGTTTAGTCGGAATCGTAATTTTCTTCTTTTATATTTAAAACAAAGAAACTGCATGCGTGCAAAAAAAATCAGCATGGACACCCCCCTTAAGGAACTAAGGAAGATTTGTCTCTGATTATCATGGTGCCGACATTTTTTAAACCAGGCTAGTTACAATTTTTGGAGGATTATTTTGTTTTTGCATTTGGTGAATTTTGACTTTTAATTTTAAATTCTATATAAAATTCTTAAAAAAATTCAATTTTCTAAAAGTTGTGAGAAATTTTTTTTTTGAAAACAAAGTATTTTGCTTCTTTATATTTAACCAGTTCCTCTACCATCCATACTACCGGTTAATGGTCTCACCCAGCATTGATTTTTATAGGTCTCTGCTGAAGTACTGTATTTGTTCACACCATCCCGGTATAAATTGTAACTATTTGCGAGATTTGAGTTGTAGTTTGGGTCGCCATAATTGAACCATGTTGATTGTTGGTACCAATTTCGAGACTGGAGAGTATTACTGTACCAAGATTCTTGCCAGTTTGCATCTTTAATTAAAAACTTGAAAATTTAATTTTGATACCCCAATCTACTGCAAATTATGTGGTCTATAAATAGAAGTTTGACCTTTAACCGTTTTTAGCCAGAAAATATCTCTTTTTGTTAATTATATTCTAAGATTTTAGAAAAATAAAAAAAATACATTTCAAAAGTTCAAAATTATTTATTTGCCTAATTTGCAGAGCATTACGTTTTATCTGATAAACTGTAATAATTTGTAGACGGCCTTATCGTGGCTGCAAATAAACCAACAATAATATGGATAACCGGACCTCACAGTACAAATCCTAAATATTTGAATGATACAAACAACGCAAGATATTAGCATCCAATCAAAACCCTTGATTGCGGAATAGGCCGATTTCATTGGTCAGGTTGATAAAAGATCAACCAATGAAATGCTCAGATTTTGCATTTTTCAACTATTTAGGATTTGTACTCTGAGGTCCGGTAATCCATATATTTTTTCCAACCAAAGTTGATCTTCAAAATGATTATGATCAATATAGTTCTATATGTTCGATTCTAGGCCGCCTTATTGGCCGGAGTTGATCGGCTGATGTGACGCAACAATCAAATTCGGCGCTCCCAATATCAAGCACTCTTGCTTCTTATTATACCCATGAAAATAGCTAACCCAACATTAGTGGGATTCGGACACTTGCTATAGAGATCCTAATCATTTCCAATATCCACTTCGGTTGGAGAAAAAATATTCTATAAAATGTATTTTTGGGTAATCAACTATTTATTCGAAATTAATTAAAGACATCTCAAGTCTCGAAACATCGAAAATATTTATTTTGAAAGATGTTTCTGAAATCTTGTGTTCTAAAAAAAGTCATTATTTTTGGGAAATAAATTTTTTAAAACCAAAATGAGTAATGAGGTTATGAGTGTGAAATTTCAATATTTCTGGAAAATTAACCCATTTATTCTCGAATATGAAAAACAAAAACCATTTTTGACCTGAAATTTCTTTCATGTAAAATTTCTTGACTCCGGCAAAGAACTTAAAAAATTTAAAATAAGGATCTTACTGACAGAACGGCTACTTACTCGGCCAAGTTTGCTCAACATAAATAAGAAAACAGTATTTTCTTAGCATTATAAATTTACTCACTGTATGATATCTACATATGAAGATTAATTAAGAATTTGGTCTATGCTGAATCAGCATTGCTGATTTTTATTTCTGACAATTTGAAGTAAGGAATTTATCTAAAAGATCTTTTTCTGCGATAATCGCAGTTCGATTGAAAACAAAATGTTTCATTATGATACCAATAGCCCACGCTCTAGCGCGCTGATTGGCAGAGAAACTTTTTTATAATTCCTGAATATCTAGAATTTTGAATTAAATCCGCGGATTAAAATAAATAAAAAGCACACACACACGCACTCTGGAGCTTCTTAGAAGTGTTGCTTTTTTGCGGTAAACTTTCATATAAAAAATCAACTGAAATAAAATCACCTGGAATGCATTGTCCAGGGTAATCTCGATTCATATCTTCACCAACAGATTTGCAACTTACACCATCTTCATGATAAGCATCGTGACACAGTTGAACTCGACTTCGGGTGCTACTGTTTGCACAACCGCAGACCTAAATATTTTTAGTAAATTTCTCAGCCAAGAAAATAATCGATCCGATTTTTGTCTATTTTGACCACAAGGTGGCATTTAATCGTATTAAATGAGTAGAAATAAATCGTATTCTTGTGTTTAAGGAGGTATTCGACGCTTTTTACTGATTTTCTAACGTATGCGCTGAAAATTATCTATCTTTTATCTATAAAATACATATATAAAATTTCTTTTTAATGTTAATATTTATATATGTATTTTTTTTACGTATGAAGATAAAATAAATCGTAAAAATTCTTTGTAAAATTCGTAAAATTTTCTTGGAAATTTCCAAAAAATCACGTTTTGATATGACCGCTGGGTATACCGGTCCAAAAACTCATTTTTTGCTCAAAATACAAAACAACATGAGAGGTTCGCCTTTTTCATATTTTTAATTTTTGGGAAGAAATTTTGGGAAAAAAAATGTTTAAAAATTATATATTTGCATATAAATACACTAAACCAAAGTAAGCAATTTTTAATATTTGAATTTCAATGAATCAAAATCAGGCTATGACCTCAAAATGTTTAGAAACTTAAAATAAATTTCAAGTTTTTGCTACATTTCATATTTAAAACACGCTGTTAATTTTGAAAAATGCTTATTAAGATTTAACGTCATCTTCGAACACCATATCCCTTTATCACTTATTGGTTGGAATGCGTAGCCAGTAGCTACTAGCCACCACTCCTTTTAACGTGTGATTTAAACGTTGTGGCTAGGCATTTTAACCAAAAAGTGATAAAGGGATATATTGCATCACATGGTCGGTTTATCTAATAGTGGAACCTTAAATTTCACAACATTATTATTAACTCACCGGTAAGTTTGAGGGATTATCAGTAGATGTCGAAGAGACGGATCCATCACCACAGTGGCAATTCCATGAGGACCACGGCATAGGAATTGGACATTTGATTGATTCGATACACAAAGCTTGTTCAATAATAATGTGTTTGTAAGGTCCCGGCAATACACCCTAAAAATAATTTACACGTACTATTCAAAAGAGCCGTCAGCCTCAGAGTTAACTGCCTTTCTTCATTACTTCGATGCAGGATTGCGCCAAAATTTATATTTAAATAGACCAAAAATTTTATCTATAAAAATTAAGGAAGATATATTCTTCACAAGGCATAACATCAGTTGTAAAATATATCCAAATAATATCTAGGGGTCTCAAGTTTGAATTCCAGTGATACATAAAATATTTCTGAATATGATAGACAGCATATCAAAAATTATGCTTGGTCCAAGAAATTTTTTTTTGTGAGAAATGCTTAAAGAAATGAATGCATCAGAATGAAATTGATTAGATTATATTAATCAAAGATATTTTGATATCACCTTTAACTGGAATAATTTTCGCCTCACTAAAATTATTTGCTCAAAAGTCACTTCAACATTCCCAAATTTAATAACCACCGGTTTTGAGTGACATCATTATCTAGGTCAGTCTAGTTTTTCATGCCCTCCGAGTTATTATTTCGACTTTTTTGTTTCGGAAACCAAAAATGGATGTTTTAAAAAATAAGCAAAAAATTTTTTTTGTCAGAATAATTGGAAAGTTGCCAAATGTAATCTGATGGTCAGCAATTAATTTTTTAATTGCATACATTTTACGTAAATCTCACTGACCAAGTATCAAAACATAAAAAGACGTATTTTCTTTGATTTTAAATCATCTATTTTAAGCTCTTACCACCTTAAAGTTCAAATCACTTATTGGGAGAAAAATAAAAATCTAAACTGACCTTGATAATTTATAGTGCTTTAGCTGATTATTCAAATCATGAAATGACGGTATCTTAAAAAATTGTCCAATAATCGGCATTAAAAATAATATTCTATCGATGAGGGGTCAAACTCGAACCATTTTGGAAGCCTGGTTGCATCAGGGATGGGCGCCGAGCTAAAAGTTCAGCTTTGAAGAATCCTAACTGGTATAATCAGATCGTTTTTTTCAAATTGGATTCGATCACATTTTTTGCCGTCTGTTTTTTCCCGCCTGATCTGATTAGCAAATTTTAAAATATGCTTCCGGTTGATCAAAAGAAAAATTTGAGGCCCGGAATTTCCGATCAGATCAAAACATCTGCTAGGATGCGTTCCCTGGGTTGCATTACTTTTATAAGTCGACGGGGTGATATTTTTTTCGGGATTTTCTATGTAAATTAAAATTAAACTAAAAAAAACGAACTTACATCGATACTATTCTGCCACAAAACTGGATTATTTTCTATCGCGGTTTCCACTTCTTCCTCGTTGGCATACGACGCATTGTTTTGAGCATATACTCGTAATCTAGGGTCACAGGCGATTCTCGTACTAGCAGACGAAACATATTGGTTAATCACGTCCGCGCCATCTTTAAAATACCACTCGTCTGGCAGACCTTCATGCTCTAGGAAATCTTTTGGATCTCCAGGCTTGGCTTGAACTGACGAATGCATACTTTGATCTTCCAAGCCCCATTTGTCGTCGTGCAAATTGTCTTGTAAACGACATTCTCGATATCTGATTGCCTTTGCAATATATTTACTAAACATTTTTAATAAATAAAAAGTTTCTAGGTTTTAGAAAATTTTCTTAGTGTCAAAGCTCAAATGTTTTAATTCAAAAAATTTTTCGCGTTGACTTGAAACAAATGAAGATCTCAACTTGACCCAAAATAAATTATAAGAAAAAAATTAACACTTTTAGCGCTATACCCAAAAAAATCTGATAGCCAGACTAATTCGGCCATATAAATCGCATTGATGGTAGTCTGGCATCTCTTTAACGTCCAGTTCGACATCTTCGAGATTTCAAAAACTACCATAAAAAATGCTTTTCTCGCTTACTACACTTCCGATCACTGGAATTATTTTGACAAAAATAAAAGCTCTCACAAAGATTTAATTCTAGCTTGCCGGTTCTTTCAAATATCTTTGCTTAAAAAGTTTTTTTTGAAACCTGATCAGCAGGAAAAATAGCCAATTCGTATCAAAGCTATGTGCGAGCTTTAGTTTCAAAAAAAGAGAAACACTTTTCACTGAGGCGAGACAACCAATAGTTAGAATTATGACAACATAACTCTGGTAAAAAGATTAAAGAAACTCCTACAAACAAAATAAAATTTCTGAAACAACACATTTAAAATAACGTTTAATTTTATTTTACTCTACCTAAAAAAGTAGTTCCAACTTTATTTTTAGGAATTTTATTTCTTCGTAAATTTTAGTATTGAGGGTTTTTGATATTTAAACTTTGAAGCTTTAATAAGACTTAATCTTGAGAATGATAATAAATCAAAACGTAGATAAATAAATTAGTATGTCTTTATTTTTACCGTGATATAATTGTACAATTAAACTTACTTTGGGTGAGCACAAAATTCTGCGGTGTCTATTTGCTCACATCCGGCCCATTCACTCCACATTGTCCATTCTTGTCCAACCGGGTTTTCCGCATTGACCCAAAAAGCCAGTTGCCCTGTGAGAGATTTTCAAAAATAATTTTATCAGAACGTTAAAAAAAAATTAGTATTTTTTTAATTTCAGTTAAAACTAGGAAATTGTATTTGCAGTCTTAGAAGTATTCCATAAAAGTTTTCGAATATAATCCAGCATGTTATTTTCGACTCATTTGTTGAAAATCTACAGTAAGTTATTTTTTAAGTGCGAACAAAAAGAATGATTCGGGAGAATCGTCTGAAATTTGGGGAGAATATTCGAAAATTTGTCTTGACGTTTTAACGCCGTGTAAAATTGACACAATGAAGAATAATCATAAATTAACAAGTTTTCAAACAAAAATTGAATCGATTTCACAATGTCCTTTATTTTTCAAGTAAGTATCATTTCATAGTATCAAATAATGAGATTTCACTTTAACGGACCTTGTTGAAAAATCATTTGATACTATGATCCGCCAGGCGAATTTTACCCCTTTTTGAACCTTATTTAAATCTCTTCCTATTGCTAAATAGAGCTTCATCCTAAAAATAATATTTTCTGTTACTTTTCTGAGTCGAAGATTTTTTCGAATGAAATAAAGAAAGTTCGATTTGATTTTGAAAGTTTTTGCAATTATATCGTAAAATTGGTGACTCGAGGTAAATACGCCATTGATCATCAGTATTCGCATTTATTATGCAGCATATTCATGATAATAATAACTACCGCGGTTTACCGGTTAAGAATGATAGATTGATAAGCTTTCATTTATCAATAAATGAACCAAATGCGTTATTTTCATGGATTTTTCTTGAATTGCCTCAGTTTTTGAGAAAGTTATGAAGCATAGATGTAAAAACATAAAAGGTTCTTTATATATTTTATCAAATGTTTGGCAGCCAAACTCTCCAGAAATTTTTTTATTCTGAGTGTGCTGCTTTGTTTGTTTCCGCAAATTTTCGATTTTCTCTTTCAATCTCTCCAATAATTGGAGTCCAATCTTTTGTTTTTCGAATTTTCGGAGAGTTCTTTTCCTTAAAAATTTTCTTTTATATTATTAAATTCGCTTACTGTTTAAATAAAATTGCCCAGGAAAAACTCACATCTTTTAAGAAATTGACGTCAAAAATTCTAAATACGTTATAATTTTTTCAAAAATTGTAATGAAGATATTCTGTTAATAAAAGAACCCCAAAATTGTAAGTGTTTAGGCTATCTTAAAACAGTTCGACATATTATATAAAAATGAGTTTTTTACCCCCCTTTTTTCCTTTTCTTAAAAATTATTTTTCGTCTCCGTTCATTTCCCATAGTTTGCTCTCCCTTTTTTTCCTTTACTGTTTTATCCTTTCCTTCAAACTCTTCTTTTTGACAATTTATTTGAAAATTAATTTTAAAAATTTTCAATTTACTCTCAAGAAATTGGGAGCTATTCTTTTCTTATTGTTTCCCCTCTTCATTTAACACCAAACCAAGGAGGCCTAATATCGCTGGCCCAATATCGTCGAAAAAAACTTTCGAAATTTCACGATTTTCAGCTCAAATACTTTCAGTGCCCATATCGCCAAATTACTTGGGCCTATAAGATTTCTGTAACAAGTTTTTTCGGTGCGCCATAAATGACGTAATTTTTTGAAGGTTCAATTCCCTTAAGCTAATTTTGGAATTTTATGTTTATTCGCGTTGGGTGGAGGTCTAAATTTAACGCATTTTGGTGATTGACTTTATTAAAAACACATGTTAAACTCCTTACAAAATTGAAACCACTGTTAAAAAAATGACGTCATTCCGAAAGTCTACACGTTTTCAACTTATTTTTGTCCGCATATCGTCGAAAGTGCCAATATTCCCGATTAAGAATAATTATGCGTCTCATGCAAAAGTCGGTTGACAAATTTGTATAATTAGTAAAAGTGAGGACCTCAGGCAGTTATTTTACACTTGATCGCAAATAGTAAAAGAAAATTTCTGATCAAGTAAAACTGCGCCACTGATTGCTCGGAAATAAACTTCCGACCAACCAGAATCAGAGCCGAAAAACTTTAGTATGGATAAGTTATTAGTTTCCGTTAGCTTATTATTTGCTCGAGAAAACCCAACCATAAATTGTGCAAGATAAGTCTATTTTTTAGAAAATTAATTGCTGTATGAAGCCACTTTTGATGAAAACTATAAAATTCATGCAGCATATTAATAAAAATATAACCTTCATCTGCACTTTTAGCAGTAAAATAAAATGATTTTCATCAAAAGTGGCTTTATACGGCAGTTTATTGCGACAAAAATCGGCATAATTAATGCTCAGAATTAACGAAACCGTACGCAAAAAACAAAAGTTGAAAAAAGGTTATGAGGCAGTATATATAACCTCATGTGTATTCATTTATTTTATGTATCTAAAAGTTTAACAACCGGATTCCTAGATAATTATATGTGCATGATAAATATTGTCAGAAAGCTATTTCAAATAATAATTGCAGCAAAATCGTCAGATAAATTATACAGTATAACTTTCAGATTTGATGTCAGTAATTGAGAGTTAGATTCATATTCTGATTGTGCGCATGATGCGTTTACATTGAAATGTGCATGTTTGGCGAAAATTCTTTACATTGAATTCATGAAAATAATCATTGTTTGAAGAAGTTGATCAACTTTGAACTTTCGAAAACATTTTTTTTTGCGTACGAATCACGGGTTTGTGAGACTTGCTCTTGATGATAATTCTCGGATACATTTTTTCGTCAGAATATTGCATTTTTTTAGTCGAAATTTCGTTTTTTTGAAAATGTTATCTAAAAAAACTAGTTTTCGTCAAAAACGTTTTCTGTCATACCCGTTATCAACTTTAAACACAACTAAATGCATGTTCCCAGCAGCGTGCTTCACAGAAATTGAAATTTGACAGAAACAAAAGTTTGACGAAAAAATAAAATTCAGTCGCGAAAAAAATTTCCCCTAATAGAATATAATATAATTAGGGCCTATTCTCTTTCTTGATGATAAATGGCTCCAACTGCTCTGTCTCAAAATGTCTTGCGTTGAAATTGGTGTATAAATTCAAGATTAATTCTAGTATTATTTTAAGTGAGCAGCTGACTGTGAGCACAAAGATAGTCATAGCAAAAAAGCTATTTTAAGGTCATTTAAATACATTTGATTATTATGTTTTCTTTATTTTTTTAGGATAAAATTAATTTTTTCATTTTTACTAATTAGGAACCCTTAACACCAACTAATCCACTGTTTAAAAAATCGAAAATTTAAAATTCTGAAAAAAAAGACGGAAAAAACCGAAATTTTGGCACTTCGTAAAAAATATTTTTTTTCATGAGTTGAGTGAAATAAATTTTGAACTGTGGATGGGTCGGCTTACCAATTTGGAAAGTTTCGGTGTAATAAAATTTAATTAATTCTGGATTCAAGAGGGCTTAAATGAATTTCGCCCAACCGTACTTTCGTTCAAAAAATTATGATTTAGAGTATGAACAAGTGCGAAGAAACAAAACGAGGGCATATTTGAAAAAAATTAAATGTTGCATCTTAATAATTTCAGCCGGTGATTTCAAAAAAATAAGTTTGAAAATTTTTGAACAAAAAATAAGGGAATTTTCGAAATGTTTCCAAATATTTTCGACCAAAAATCTCAAAAAAATGTCATATGATTAAATTATGGTTAAACTTTGATGATATATTCTAGGAAATACCCAATAAAAAGTTTTTCATTAAGCGCCAATATCCAGATTTGTCAAATAGCACCAAAGTCTTTAAGTTGTTTGCCACCAAACAATGTCGTCGAATCCGTAAGCTTAATTTCCTGAAATTTTGCTTCCAGTGCAACAAAATTTCATGAAACCCAAAAAAATAATTAAGGGGGTGGCATAGGTCCAGCAGATTGGTACATTTTTTCAGAGCAATATATGAAAGAAAAAAATGCGGAAATCTATTTTTCAATTTTTATCTTCAATAACAGTGTTCATTCTTACAAACGTTTACATTTTCATTTTCTAAACATAACTAACTATAGTTAAAAATACAAAAAATCACTTTGCACTGTGCATCATTTTCCAACTTAACCCGACTATAATTTTTTTTTAAAGACGATATTAATAAACTTGAATTTTAAAGCTTCAGACATTGTCGGGTTTACTCCGCTAATAAGTTCTCTTATTACTCCGCACAGTCTTATATTTCTTAAATATCAAAGGTTTTTTTCCATGAAAAATGGTAAAAATTGGCAAAAAGTAGAGAAAAACAGCTTTGTTTGACATAAAAATTGACCTTAAATTGCGTTTTAATATTAAAAAATGTCCCGACTATTACACAAAATGGCGCTTATTACACCCATCATTTTATTGGGGATTTTTCACAACCATAAAATTTTTAAAGATTCAGTGCCGAATGGCACTTATCTAGTGCACAGTCAAGTGTGAAAAATTTCATCAACAGTTTCAAAATGATAATCGCGCGACCTACCGATTAGTTGACATACGGCGATTTAATAGATGCCAAAACATTTAAATTTTGGACTTGATTTTGGGAAAATTTTCATAATTTTTCTGAAAAGGCGATAGAAAAAATTAAAATTTTATGATTTTTCAAACAGCGGTCAGAAAGTATGTAGGAATTCATGAAAAAAGTTAAAGTGGCTATTTTTTTTGGTGTTAACCCACAGATTTCAGTTATTAAAACTAAAAAAATTTTGGACAAAAAATGCGGAAAATTTTCATAATGCTTCGATTTTTTTCAAATTTTTACGATTTAAAAGATGAAAACCAGAACTCAAATCTATCCTGAAATGGATAAAAATAATTGTATGAAGCTGAAACATAATTTTATCGGTTCACCTAACTATAATAAACATGAAAAAATATACCGACTTACTATTTTCGTAAGTTTTATTGACTCCAGGATGCCGGGTTTTTGCCACCCCCTTAAGGGACTCTCGAGAGAAAAAATAACGATTGTTTCAACTCTGATACAATTAGGATTAAACATACATTTTATGAAAGTCAAAAACGAGGAGAACAAATTGGTAGGCTGCGTTTATACAATTTGACTTCAATTTTTCCCCAGAGCCAGAAACATTTTCGAAAATCACACATTCTCAAACATGAGTATCAATTTTATCAAAATGCAATTATTTTTTTTCTAGAGACGCTTCTGAGCTTAAATTTAAAAAAAATTAGAATTGTCTGAATTTTCACAACCATCCTGAATATATTTAATATAAATTTCATAGATCGAGATCGAATAGAGTTGCCCCACCCCTTGATGAGGGCAAATTTGAAAATTGAATTTAACGACCTAATTCGTTAAATCATAACTGATGATTCATAAGTCAAATTTTGGCTGCTTCTAGGTTAAATTTTTGAGGTTAACTTGAGCAAAAATTATAAAGTTAAGGTAATTAAGGGGGTGGTCGAGGCAATCTGGACCTTTTTAAACTGCGCCTCAAGAATAAACGGAGAACAGTAGTAACTTCATTATACTTTGTATGCTAAGGCAAGGTTTTGATTAATCTTTGAGATCAAAAAAAATTGTTTTCCATGTTTGGAATAGGCTGTCCAACCTCTAGAAAAGTGCCAAAAATTAATATTAAAATTTTTTGACATCCTTTGTCCATGACCCAATTTTTACGATTTTTCACGAATGATCATTTTATTCACGTGGGAATCCACGTAAGGGCCCGGAATTTGAATTTTTTTTCCTAGGTGGCGCTAAATCGCAAAAATGATCATGAATGCTGTGAAAAATTTAAAAAAAAATGATCATTTTTGCGATTTATCGTCACCTAGGAAAAAAATCAAAATTCCGGCCCCGAACGTCGATTCTCACGTGAATAAAATGGTCATTCGTGAAAAATCGTAAAAATTGGGTCATGGACGGAGGCTGACAAGAAATTTTTAGATTAATTTTTGGCACTTTGCTAGAGGTTGGACAGCCTATTCCAAACATGGAAAATATTTTTTTTTAATCTCAAAAATTCATCAAAACCTTGTCTTTGCATACACAGTATAATGAAGTTACTACTGTTCTTCGTTTATTCTTGAGGCGCAGTTTAAAAAAGTCCAGATTGCTTCGACCACCCTCTTAAGGAAATAGAAAAAGTTACCTAAATAAAGTGACTCAAAAAATTATCACTTTGTGAATAATTTGTTAACTGCAGGTGTCAAAAATGCTTTATTTGCTTAATAATCACGAGCTTTGTCGGAGTTGCTCTGACAATCATTTCCCGGTTAGCAATGACCCCATAAATTTAATGGGATGATATAATTAATTCAGCATTTGAATTAGAGGATATCGAAGACTGTCTTTACGTCAACATTGTGTCTTAAGAATTTATTACTATATATTTTATAATTATTTGGAAGCGTCGTGAAGGTATTTATACATACTAAGCATTTAAAATGATTCAGATGACGCTAAATGTCGATTTTGTTGGCTCATATCCCTTTAATTAATCCCTTAAATTATCCCCTAAAATTATCCCCCTGAATTTTACCCAAAAATTTAGCTTTGAATTATCACTTAATCAATCCCTTGAGGGGGTGGTCGTCGGATTTTAAGGGGTTTTCAATGGTCAATTGTCGCAAAAGTACTAATCGTTTGACCAAAGATTACCTTTATGATATATTTCAACGAAAAACTTGCATCCTCAAAAAAAAAAGTGACAGATGGCTGGTCCAATCAGAAACGTGTTTACAAAAGTGACGGAATTATTTTTCAAAAATGTATCTACTCTCTAAGTTTTCGAAGTAAAACAATGGTGCATGACTTTAGGGGGTCGGTGCATTTTGACAGATTTGCACTCTTTCAATTTTTTTTTGTCTTGATGAGAAACTTTTTGCCACTTCGAAATTTTCAAATAAAAACTTTTTCGAACACAAGTTGCCACTTAACAGCTTACTTAGTATAATCTGAATTTTTCAGATTGATATTTTTACTTTATAAATCGTCTTTTGAAAAAACACTCAAAAAACCGAAATTTTACCACTTCGAAAGAAATATTTTTCTGCATGAGTTAAATAAAATTAATTGTAAGCCGTGGATGGATCGGTTTATCAGTTCGGCAAATTTGAGTGTGATAATTTTTTTTATTTCCGGCTAATGAGGGCCTTGAAGTATTTCTGCCGATCCGTAGTTTCGTTTAAAAAAAATGATTCAGAGTATAAACAAGAGCGAAGAAACAAAACGAAGACATATTTAAATATAGTGAAAGTAGCCATTCCCAATATTTTTCGCTAAGGATTCCAGAAAAACTAGTTTGAAAAATTTTGAACAAGAAATGGGGAAAAATTTCGATATATTTCCAAATAGGTTCGACCGAAAATCTTAAAAAATGTCATATGATTTTTCAAAAAGCATATAAAATTTTTGGTCACCTACGCGAAAAGTTAAAGTTACCATTTTAAAGAATTTTTTTCGTTGATTTAAAACAAATACTGTGAAAAAAATTTGACGAAAAAATAAGGCATTTTTTCATAATGTTCGGAAGTGTTTTCAAAAATTTATCATAATTTGTCAAATTCGAAAGGTTCAATTCGAACTCAAAATTTTCTTAAAAAGCAGGAATTCGAAAATTATGTAGTCACAAAAGTTGCCTGGAGTATGAAACATTAGTTTGGTGGTATATTGAGAAGAATATATAATCCTAGTAAAAAGTTATACATCAAGAGCCCATATCCGTATCTGTCAAAATGCAGCGAGTCGCTGCCAGCGACCCCTTAAATCAACAGGACAGAACTGGCAGGTCATATTAGAGCGTTTTTAGAACAAAATCTTGGATTTTGCTTCAGTATCACCAAAAAACAGTATTTTGACCCTATTTTAGGGGTCTCAATTAAAATGTATCTCCTCGCTGAATTTTAAAGTTACTCATTCTGAACCCACATGAATCTGCAGCTGAAGAGTCTGTGCAGAACAGAATAGAGAGTTTTGTCTGAATTTTTTCCTTAAGGGGATTGTGGGTGCAGTAGTTATTTTCGACCACGGTCGCAAATTCGGTATTTTTTCGATTGCATCTGACTATCCAGCACCTCGGGAATCGTTTGCAATTAAAAAAAACACCAAATTATTTCTGGATATTTTTTTCTAGAACATTGAAATCGCTTGCTAACTGAAATGCCTGAATAATGACAGATGATCAAAAACAAAATAACCCATTAGTGATCAATTTTTACGGAGATTCAGACCAAAATAAAATTGGAAATTTTTGACCAATATTCTAGAAAATTTCCCAAAAATATCGTTTCGGACTTGCATAAAAACGGAAAATAATTCTAGATATGGTATCATTTCNAATAATCTACATTTTGCCTATATTTAACTATAGCAAGGAATTTTCAAAAATAATTTTCGGCGAATTAAGATGAATTTATAAAATATGCTTGGTTGCAATTGTAGAGAATTTTTTCTGATCAATAATATCGGCATTATGTGATTTTTGGATACGTGGATATGACGGTATACTTCAATGGAGAGAAATACCAGCAATTAGGTTTTATGCATTTAAAGATTGATGTGATAATATTTTCTAGAAATGAAAAATAAACGTTCACTCAATTCTCACAAAAGATATTTGAGTTTTAAAAACGCCTTATTTTTCCCCAGCACATTACTGGAAGCACCCACAATCCCCTTAAGTTTTCTATGAATCGTGTTTTGATTTTCCAAAAATAGATAAATTTCAACTTATTTCATACAACATATTTTTAAAGCCATCAAAAACTGCCTTTCTGACGATTCTATCAAAATACAACGTGTACCAAAATGCTTGTTAGTGTCCTTATTTTCATAAAAAGCTATTTTAATGAATATGCAAAAATTTGTTTCTATAGCCGCATTTCGCGACGAGCACCCCCTTAAAAGGGTGGTGTTAGTGAGTTTTCGGATTTGCAAGGCTCCGTTCGGCTGGTCCACTGAAGATAAGACATTTCTGAAACATACATTAGAAAGATCAATCTTTGAACTAGCAACTTCATTTATCACTTTAGTACCACTCTAACCAACCATCTGGTGAACCGTGGTTAAAGACGAGTTCAACGGATTTTTTTCAAATAAATATGGATTCGAGAGCTTATATAGATTTTGTGACTTGGTGAGAATCTGCAAAGTTGGCTGAATTTTAGTTCATTGTTTTTTCAATTTTTGCCTCGGGGGTCGGCAATCTCGTCGATTGTGCCAAAGAAGGGTGTTTTTTGATGTTGAGATATAAGGCTTTTTTGTGGAAATGCAAAAAACGTCACTTTCGAAATTCAACAAGCCCAGGGGATGGTAAACATCTTATAGAAAGTTCTTTTTTGACCTGATTGGCTTTGAATCGTCAAAAAAGTGCGCGAAATCGACAATTTCGACAATAATAGTCAAACACACACTAGAGATCATAACATAATATTTATGAAATTTTTTTTATCTTTTCTAGAATTAGCTGGGTTCAAAATCAGAACATAGTTGCTTATATCGTTCCCAAGAATCTTTTGGCATCAATTATATTCTCTAATCATGAAAATTATTAAAAAAAATTGTCGATTTCGAGCACTTTTTAGACGATTCAAAGCCCATCAGGTCGTAATTTGAAAAATAACTACTTATTGGATGTTTCGCCACCTCTTGGGCTTGTAACAATCCGAAAATGACGTTTCTGGCATTTCCACAGAAAAAGCCTTATATCAAAATGTCGAAAACACCCTTTTTCGGCACAATCGACCAGATCGACCACAATCGAGAGAGACTCTCAAAGTTACTCTGTTAAATTACTAGGCAACTTTTTGCTGCCTTTTTCACACGATTGTTCATTCTTCAAAGAATATCAAAGGATAATGCCAGTTCACCTTAAAAGTCGCAAGATTAGCAATTTTCTGAAAAAAATTTTCAATATCATGAGAATGTCATTTGACCTTCAAAAAGTTCTTTCCGCTTTTAAAACAGAAATGAATCATATACTTCTTGATGACATTTAAAATTATAAATTTTCGGGAGCAAATATCTCAAAAATTCACGGTGACAGGCCTTATGTTTAATAAACACAATCTTTTTTTTTCCGCCCTCAGAGTACAAATCCTAAATATTTGAATGATACAAACAACGCAAGATATTAGCACCCAATCAAAACCATTGATTGCGGAATAAGCCGATTTCATTGGTAAGATTAAGAAAGGATCAACCAATCAAATGCTCAGATTTCGCATTTCTCAAATATTTAGAATTTGTAGTTTGAGGGCGGGTGATCCATATATGAAGATGCCTCAATCGCGTTCGCTCTGATGACGATATAAAATGGTTGTGTTCAAATTTTAGTGAAAAAGCGAGTAACTATTTGTTTCTACACAACCTTATATAACATTTACTACCAGAACAATAATTCATAATAGAACTTTCACATTAGCTACATTTTTTATTATTTATGCTCAAGAACAAATTGACAAAGTTCTTTGATGCCTTCGTACATTCTGTGGACATGCTCTTTAATAAAGTTTTCCGGCAATTTTGTATTCAACGAAATTTTCTCTGAGGCTTTTATGGCAGCGGCTCCTATAAAAAACGTTATTAGTGCTGATTTGAAAACAGTGAAGGACGCACTTTTTTGAATAAAATCGCTTGTTGAGTCAGAAAATACAGATTATAATAAAAACATAACAAAGTACTAATAAAAAATGAGTTAGAATTTTTTAACCTGATTTTTATAATTTTGTCATGTTAAGTTGATAAAAATATTATTTTTTTGTCATTTCAAAGCTTTTTAATTTAAATGTTATTAAAAATATATGATTTTTGATTATTCACACCACTCAACACTTTTTTAGCTTGTTGTTCTAGAAGTTTTTTTATAATGGATAGTCGTCTGTATCACACTCTTTGCTAAGGATATCCCCTTATTAGAAACAGTGTGTTGTTTACACAATAGTTCGCACGCGGGATATTTTAGAAAATGGATAAAACGCAATATATATTTGGGCGCATAGTCAAACAGCAATTTAAATTCCAAGTCTCTTCAACGTCATTTTGTTCTGGCGGCGCGCCCGAACTGCCTGGGGCCAAAAAAATTATCATATTTTTATCGCAACGGCCTTTAGGCTCACAGTTTCATATCTACCCGTCAAAATCAACCCGTGAGCATACATCTGTTGTAAAACTCTTCAGGTGGTCGCAAGAATGAGGGCCCGGCCTAGGCATCATCTGAAATTAAAATATATTTAACTTATCCGGCGTGGTAAGTTATTTATTGGGAATAATTCAAGAGGGTTATGTCCTTAAAGAAGCACTTTATTCTTTTCAAATTTAAGCTGCTTACTTTGACCATAAGTGAAACAAATTATAACGTTGAAATTTATCTTCGTCGAGAAAACTTTTTATCGGAATAATAATTTTTTTCTGCCATAAGGAAGTTTGAAGGTAATATTTTATTCGCATCCGAAAATTTTAGTATTCTAAGAATTTTGTAGTTGTCTAGTAAAATATAGTGAGAAAAAATAAAAAAGCCAGCAAGGTTTACTTATATACGTGATACACAGTCAACAGTTATCTTCACCAAGTGACCTTACAATCGGACAGATGATGCACAAGTTATCTGGCCCATACGTCTTGTTTTGTCCGCTTTGATAACGTATATCTCAGAAATCAAAAGTAATTTATAAATAAGTCAGAAATTTTGATGAAAAAAATCATGATTTCGATTAAAAATCTTTATATTATTTCCCCTCTATTATTTAAATTTGATCAAAATCAGCCCGCGCTCTGATTTGGTTAGCCGATCTCCCACGTATCAGGACGGCCGTGTTTTTTATTCCTACGGCAAAATCCTCACCCAAAATATTTGCATACGATGGAGTTTCCCTCGCCAAAGCTTTCCAAAGGCCCTAAAAACACACTTCTTGTAATACCTTTGCATCATTTTTTGGGTGATAATTAACGTAGCACCCTGGTTTTGATGTAAATTCTGAAAAATTGACGTTCGAAAAAAAAAGAATGAGAAAACCATCGTGTAAAATCTTATTAATGATTAGTTCTGTCAAATAGATTCAAAAGAAAAAAGTACATACCGCCTACTCTGTGGTGTTCAAAAGAATAATCACCAAAATTCGCCGCCAGTTTTTGATTCCCTTCTTGCTCAATTTTTCGCGGCATAATTCAAAGTTTGGAAAAAAATAAAATCCGGAAAGTTTGCTGGATGAACAGTCACTCCAACTTTTATGGAGGATAAGTTTGTATGCATATAAAGAGTTAGCATTTAATATTAAAATTTATGTCAGGTTGTTAAAAAGATGGGTTTTTGCGTGGTTTTGTATTCCTATTTTACGAAGGTTTGCGAAGCAAAAAAACAGAAAAATTGAATGAGGTAGAAAATCCGGTAGGGAATTTTTTATCTTTTCCACAACCCTGAACCGGTATGTGGTATTTTAGGATTTTTTTTCTTCTTCTTTTTTCTTTCCCTATCCGACTTGCTTTTATAAGTTCCGTTGTAAACTGAACTGTGGATACTTTCTTGTAGAAACGCGGCAGAAATGTGCAGAATAATTTTGAATTCGAGCGTCCAACTCGGAAAAGTTTGGACACTTTGCCCACTAAATATTAAAATTAAGTAATCGATATTTAATTGCTAGCTGAAAATTACCATTTTGAAATTATAATTTAACATTATCATAAAAAACTTGATTCAACACTTTAGAGATCTTTAAAGCTTAAGGGGTGCCAAAAAACCCAGCAGACTGGAAGTCGTTTATAACTTACGAAAATAATTAGGTAGGATCCTAACTTGATTCCTAACTTGAACTACCTATTTATAATTACCACACCTGGCGCCCCCTGTGTGGTAGAGGGGCGCGCTGCACTTAATAGAGGCAGCGTACTTTCTTATATATTATCGTTGTACTATGAGTATATATATATATACACCGGATTTGAAAAATATTATTATTAAATATATAAGAATAATTAAATTAAATGAATTTATTATGTAAAATGAATTGAATTGAATTGTAATGCTTGATAAAATATATTTAAAAAATTAAGAATAAATGAAATTGTTCTTATTAAATCTCTCATAAAAAAATGAACATACAAGAAAGTATAATTTGAAGGTGGGAATTGCAAGGAAATATGCGAAAATTTTAAGTTTAGTGAAATTCCTTGAATGTTAATCATAATAATTAGATAAAAAAAACAGCTGAGAATTAGCACATTTTTTAATTTGACTGCACATTTTGTCTTGAAGGAAATTAATTTTCTGGCCAAAAACCAGAGAGGTACAGCTGAACTTATTACAGTGACGAATTACAATTGAATTCGTTGAAATTTCACAGGAATGCGGGCGACAAAAAATAATGATGTCACTTTAAAAGCAGTGACTTTAGCGGTGAAATTCATAGAGTATAAATACCAAATTTCTTCCAAGATAATTTATAAAAAATGTTCGACTGTGAATCCAGAACACAAAAACCTAGTAGCCGGCCAATGAATGCCTTTTTTGTTCGATATTCACGATATTGGTACTTTTTGTGGATCGAGAAAATCCAAATTTATTGGATTTAAAAATTGCGTTGATCGTTGACATTTCTGCACACAGAACATTCAAGTAGCCTGTGAAGTGGATTTCTACAAACATCTCCCGAGAGTTTTCGTGTTGAGCAAAACAGAAAAAGGGATCGTTGTTAACAAACAGGTGGTTCCGAAACTTGCGCCGATGGGAAATTTGTTCGACCGGGATTTGAAGATCGAAAGTTCAACAGAATCACCAAATTGTCCGAAAAAATTTGAAAAAAATCTGTTAACCACATTCGGTTTGAACTTATCCCTAACCTGCCATGCTGCAAAACAACCCGAAATGGAAGAATTTCTTATTATCTTTATGCTCAACTGGCTACATTTTCGTTTCACAAATTTGCCCATACTTCTACACACATTCAAAACTCAATTATGTCAGAGAAGTTCGATTTCAAATCACCGGAAACAGTTCTTCAAAATCGACGAAAATGGTCAAACTTAGTCTCCACCACCAAGAAATTCTGAAAATATTGGACCAGTTGTCATTATTTAATAATGACTGCAAATCGTCATTCTGTATTTCATATTTTCTAAGAATTGGTAAGAATTGTCAACCGATTTCCAAATCCTGAAGATCATCTTTTGGTAGAACTTCCTTTATGTTAAATTTTACTTTTCAATTCATTTACAAAATTAAATTCATTTACAAAAAATTCATTTTATTAATTATTCTTATATATTTTCTATAATAATATTTTTATTCAAATCCTTGCTTATCACGGATGATATATATACTATATACAACGATAATATATAACCAAAGTACCTGCCTCTATTATGATGCAGCGCCCGCCCTCCACCACACCAGGGGCGCCAGGTGTGTTGAATTATGTAGAAGTCAAGATGGACGGTCCACAGTTGCAGGAACTAACAATAAATAATAACCCAGTATATTGTTGTTATGCTTATTTATAGTTAGCTAAACCGATATAAATAATGTTTCAGCTTGAGAAAATTATTTTTATTCATTTGAGGAAAGATTTAGTTCGAGTTTTATTTGTTAAAATCGTTAAAAATTCAAAAAATTTTCAAACTATTATGAAAATTTTCCGCATTTTTGTTTAAAATTATTTTTGTTTGTTTTATTTAAAAATCTGTGGGTAAAAAACCGAAAAAAATTTAGCCAACTTTTACTTTTTCAAAAAACGCCTACATATTTCTGACAGCCGTTTGAAAATCATTAAATCTTTATTTTTCATCATTTGTCGAATTTTTTGGAAATATATTGAAAATTTTTCGCAAATCATGTCCAAAATTTTAATTTGGGTTTTTCGAAACCTTTATAAAAAATGAGTGGAATCATTTATTTAATTTTTTTGTATCTATTTAATTGCGATGTCAACTATATGAGTTGGTCGCGCGATGATAATTTCTAAACTATGGATGAAATTTTTAACACTCGGCTGTACAACTCGATAAGTGCCATTCGGCAGCTAAATTTTTAAAATTTTATGGTGATGAAAAATTTCCAATAAAATTTGCGGGTGTTTAAAGGCGTTATTTTTTGTGATAGTCAGAATATTTTTTAATATCAAAACGCAATTGAAGGTCAATTTTCATCTTAAAAAAAGTTGTTTTTTCCACTTTTTGGCATTTTTGACCATTTTTCATGGAAAAAAAAGTTTGATATCGAAGAAATTTTTTAAAGTGCAAAATTAAAACAAGACTTTTTAGCGCATAACACCCGAAAGTGTCTGAAGTATATTAATATCGTCTTCGAAATAAATTCTGTAGTCGGGTTAAGTTGGAAATGGATGTACAGTGGAAAGTCTTTTTTATATTTTCCCAGATAATAAGTTATGTAAAGAAATTAAAAATATCAACGTTCGCAAAAATGAACACTTTAATTGAAGAAAAAAATTAATTTTCACATTTGTTTCTTTTATATATCGCTCTGAAAAATGTACCAATCTGCAGGACTTATGGCACCCCCTTACACGTCAAGCTGTTGAAGTTAGCAAAAATTGCTTAAACTTTTCAAATTATTTGAGATTATTTATCTCTCTATCATATCCTTTTCCCAACGGAAATTCATCTGAAAAACGTTTACTATCTCTATAGCACGTGTTCGAAACCCACTGATGTTGTCTAAGTGATTGTCTTAGCGATTGCTTAAGTGATTACACACCCATCAAATTAAGCGGTCCCAATATCAAGGACCCATAATCATACTCAATACAATCAGTGAGACAACATTAGTGGGATTCGAACAAACGCTATAGAGAATCTCTGTTATTAACATTGACAACTTTATAAACATTTTCCATATTTCGGACCATGTGAGCTGATAAACTTTGGAACTAGCCATTTACTCAATTACTTATTCTCTCACTTGAATAGGTTCGGATACCGTAGCGTAGGTTTGCCCGGCTTCTCTCATAAGTGCTAGGTAAAGGGGCCTGAGTTCTTTCGGAACCATCATGTATCCAAGACGCCAACCACCACCACCACACCATTTTGCAATTCCTTTCAAGGGCGTATTCGTATTTTCAACATACAGAAATTAGA
This sequence comes from Oikopleura vanhoeffeni, assembly GCA_004367855.1. Taxonomy (NCBI): domain Eukaryota; kingdom Metazoa; phylum Chordata; class Appendicularia; order Copelata; family Oikopleuridae; genus Oikopleura; species Oikopleura vanhoeffeni. Next base: position 103,255 of record SCLH01000979.1, on the reverse strand, counting down.
ATAATTCAAACATGTTGAATTACATTTTGAAGTTGAAAGATAAAAACTCCATCGTCAAATTAATTTTAATCCTCGATTTTGATTGGGGCAAATGTCTACCGATCAAAATCTGACTTAAACGGTTAAATTTTCCGAAGCAATCCTTATTTTTCATCAGCGCAAAATTGAAAATTTTTCAATAAGCTATTTTTTGGCTATTATGTGAGGCCAATTATATTTTCAAAAAATGTGAAATATTTTGTGATTTAATCGCCTTTCCTGAAGTTAAAATTGAGCCTTCTGGATAAAACTTTGTGATTGAAATATTTCGGTAGCCATTGAAGGAACACTGGGCGTAAATTTCGTCTGATAAAATAATAATATCATGCTTTCGGCACACATCACTTAAATAAATTAGTTTAGGGGAGTAATGGTCGTATTTAGAGACTCGGACATGAAACTTTCTAGATTATCTTTAAAATGTTTTTTTCTAAAAATATGGACAAAAATAAGTTGATAAGAAGTCTTTTTATTTTCATTTGTCATAGAAAAGGAGTATTTTTATTACGATTTGAGAAAATGTTTCTTTCATTCTTTCAAAATTTTGGAAATTTCTGAGAATTTGAATCGCTGTTTTCAAAAAAACAAAATACAAAAATTTCAATTGTGGACCTTGGTGCTCTGCTCGTATAATTAAGGATCGTATTCAAACTAGTTTTAGTTTTTTACTCTGAAAATCAAGGGAAGAGTAGCATTTTCCCCGAGGCACTCAAAATAAGGCCAAAAAACAGTTTTTGCTCATTTAGGCGCCGAATAAAATTTTTATGAGTAAATCAGGGCTTATAATAATTTGTTCTGCTCACAATTTGTTCTGCTCACGTTCTCTTTGGTCAATAAAAGCTATTTAAGTATTCGTTATCTTTGAAACTCATGGAGGAGTAGCATTTTGAAGTGAAAATATCATCAGTTTTGAAAGGTCGTTCATGATTGGTCGGCCAATCAAAAGCCTCCGATTTTTTCGGAACCGTATGTTCAATTATCCCTAAACTAAAATTCAAATATTCGTGCTGGTTCTAGAATTTCATTGAGGCGACGCTGAAAACCCTGTTTTTGGCCTTAAAATTCGACTAGTACTTTCTTAATAAACTTAAAATGTTCCTTGTGATGGTTTGTAAACACGTATATTTAATTTTTTCTAAGTCCGTTGATAAAATTTAAACTAAAGGATATTTCATGAATTTTATTGAATCAACCTTTAACAGAAAAAGCATAAAGCTTACTTTGATTTTATTAACCTTACTTTCTTGAAAAAATAGTTCTTAAGATGAAAAAAATAAAAATTTTCAGTTTCGAAAATGTTCATCGGAGTGTTATTTTGAATTTTAATTAGGCCGTCCGCGGTTTATCTAGAAATTGGAGCTAAAAACAGCCTATTTTAGAAATACCTTATTTCCAAGAGTTTCTCTCACTAAAATATTTTATACAAATTTCTCTATATCTGAAATTGTGAGGCGAATGTTTTTCTCTGAAGAAGCGATAGTCTGTGAGGTTCTAGGAAAAAATTTGAGACAGTTTTGACCTCGATTTGCTCTACAAGATAAACATAACAAAATCATTTTTTGAGCATTTTTTCCGAGAACCAATCAGAAGCCTTGCTCAAAATGTTTTGAAAAATTCGAGTTTTCAGACATTGAAACTTTTTAAAATTTTCAAGACTAATCTTTTTTCAACCAGTGTCTAGTTTCGGCTTAGGGGACAACCGCGGACGGCCTAATTTCAATTAATTTTTTAATATAAATATTATAAGTCAAGCCAAGCCAAACAAAATAATATTCGACTGAATAAATTAAGTCAAGCCAAGCAAAAAAATCAAGCAAGCTGTGTTTAGGTCTGATCTATCTAAGATTGGGACCTCGAGGCCTCGGATTTCGCGTTTGAACTTACTTTCGAAGCTCTTCTTGGTGAACGTCGTTATTTCGAGTGGTATTATTAGTCTAACTCAGATCAAGCGCAAATTTAAGGACTGAAGATCCCAATCTTTTCTTCATCGATAACGATGCCCGAGTTCATAATATTTGTATGAAGTAAATCACCAGAATGCTTAAAATTAAACTCTCTTACAAAAGCAATCCAATAAAAGTTGTAAGACTATATTTGGGAACGTCAATTCTGAAAATGTCGTCATTCATGACGCTCAAAAACTAATTTGGGATATAAATCGCGGAACAATTCGTTTATATTCGCACAAGAAGCATTTTAGCTAAAAATATTGAAATTGCGTAAGTTTTTTTCGGCAAATTCGGTGATATTGGGCCGACTATATCACGCCCCACCTGTCAAATATTTTTTGCATTCTGGTGAAAAAAATCGCGTGATGTCACGTAATTTATAAACATATTCAATGTTGTTCATAGCATACCCTTCATTTGTATTTCATTCACCCGATTGTGTGCTTAGCTTCTACTTTAAGAGTGTTTGTCGGTTGTATTCAATATTATCAACAGTCACGTGATAATCACGCGATTCGTGTCCCGAAATTGTTTTCTCACCAGAATAAAAACCGTATAGTCTATACGGCCATAGTTAACATTAAAGGTTAAAATAATTTTTTTGTAAATACCTGATTTCTTTCATTTCTTTTTCAGTATATACACATCCGGCTATTAAAAATGAAGTAAGTTAAATAATAAACGTTTATAAAGTTCAACTTGGGTTATCTGGATTTGTAAATATCATAATCGACTTTGGCTCGACTGGATTTTTCTTTAAGGTATCCTCCAAAATATCGGCTCTTAGTTTCCATAGATCTTCAGCTTTTCGCTCGACCAATAAAATTTTTTTATTTGCTAATCTAGCTTGAGGGAGATATGTTGGCCAAGCGGGGGTAAGAATGATCACGGTGGTTTCGAGAGCATTCAGGGCCAAATAAATGAGCTCTTTTGATCCTGGAGCACAAATCACATCCTTTGAAGGGTTGAATAATATAAATACACCTTTGTTCTTATTGAAAAAATCTCTTAAAAATTTTTCGCTGAAATTGAAATCTTATGCACACTGTATGCAGCACACGGCTTAAAACGCAGAATTTCACTGCTGTCACCTTCAAAATGATTTTTGGACAATTTATTTGTTTGTTATCTGTAACACCGTTTTATAAATAATTTAAAGTAAGAACCATAACTATTCAGCTCAAAAATAAAGTATTGATATGGTGCGCATTGGCAAAACTACAGAAAAAACTGTTGTAGTTAAGAAAAATTCATGAGTCTTACGAGTGTAATTGACCCAGAAAAAACGATTCTGAAAAAAAAATATTTTCGGCCATTTAGTGGTCAGAATGGATTTTTTCTGTATTAGGCCAATTTCTGATAGTTCTATAATAAATCTGTGATTGAAAACACAGATGAACCGGTTGGCTATGATACCTTGGCCTTGGTGGGGCTAAATACATGGTTAATAATTTTCATACTTTGATGAATTTTTAAGGATCGTTGTTAGATATACCAAAAATCAAAAATTATTTGTTTCAGGGTCCTTATATTTTTTGTGATTTCGAGCTCAAAATTGAACCCTATCCTCAGCGTCAAAATGGTTCACATCATCAAATTTCTTGTGATAGTTAACAATCGACTCCCTAAGTTCAATAATGCCGTTCATTGGTGCGTAGGTTGACCTCCATGCATTTTTCTGCAATTCTTCAATTGCCTCGTCTGGAACCGGAAATGGACATTGGCCAAAACCAAGGTGATGAACTTTTTCGCCATTTGCTCTTTATTTCGGTCAGAAATTTTTATGACAAAATTAAACGAAACGTTCCCCTCTTCCCTTCCCCGGGAAAAGAAGGAAACATAAATTCAGAGAGGCNATAAAAATATAACCTTCATCTGCACTTTTAGCAGTAAAATAAAATGATTTTCATCAAAAGTGGCTTTATACGGCAGTTTATTGCGACAAAAATCGGCATAATTAATGCTCAGAATTAACGAAACCGTACGCAAAAAACAAAAGTTGAAAAAAGGTTATGAGGCAGTATATATAACCTCATGTGTATTCATTTATTTTATGTATCTAAAAGTTTAACAACCGGATTCCTAGATAATTATATGTGCATGATAAATATTGTCAGAAAGCTATTTCAAATAATAATTGCAGCAAAATCGTCAGATAAATTATACAGTATAACTTTCAGATTTGATGTCAGTAATTGAGAGTTAGATTCATATTCTGATTGTGCGCATGATGCGTTTACATTGAAATGTGCATGTTTGGCGAAAATTCTTTACATTGAATTCATGAAAATAATCACTGTTTGAAGAAGTTGATCACTTTAACTTTCGAAAACACTTTTTTTTGCGTACGAATCACGGGTTTTGTGAGACGTGCTTTGATGTTAATTCTTGGGAAAACATTTTTTCGTCAGAATATTTCATTTTTTAGTCGAAATTTCGTTTTTTTGAAAATTTTATTTAAAAAAACTAGTTTTTCGTCAAAAACGTTTTTCGTCATACTCGTTATCAACTTTAAACACAACGTAAATGCATGCCCCAGCAGCGTTGCTTCTCAGAAATTAAAATTTGACAAGAAACAAAAGTTTGACGAAAAAATATAAAATTCAGTCGGAAAAAAATTTCCCCTGATAGATATAATAATATAATTAAAGCCTAATTTTCTGCTCAATGATAAAATGGCTCTAACTGCTATGTCTCAAAATGTCTCTGCGTTGAAATTGTGTATGAATTCAAGAATTAATTCTAGTATTATTTTAAGTGAGCAGCTGACTGTGAGCACAAAGATAGTCACAGCAAAAAAGCTATTTTAAGTCATTTAAATACATCTGATAATTATGTTTTCTTTTATATTTTAAGGTAAATTAATTTTTTTATTTCTACTAATTAGGAACCCTTAACACCAACCCATCCACTGTTTAAAAAATCGAAAATTTAAAATTCTGAAATAAAAGACGGAAAAAAACGAAATTTTGGCACTTCGAAATAAATATTTACTTTCATGAGTTGAGTGAAATAAATTTTGAAATGTGGATGGGTCGGCTTACCGATTTGGGAAGTTTCGGTGTAATAAAATTTGATTAATTCTGGATTCAAGAGGGCTTAAATGAATTTGAACCGTAGTTTCGTTCAAAAAATTATGATTTAGAGTATGAACAGGTGCGAAGAAACAAAACGAGGACATATTTGAAAAAAAAAAAATGTTGCCTTCTTAATAATTTCAGCCGGTGATTTCAAAAAAAAGTTTGAAAATTTTTTAACAAAAAATAAGGAAATTTTCTAAATGTTTCCAAATATTGGACCAAAAATCCCAAAAAAATGTCATATGATTTTTCAAAGAGCATATTAAAAATATGTGATCGAAAAGTTAAATTGGCAATTGTTTAGAGTTTTACTCGTTGATTCGAAACAAATAATTAAAAAATTACCAAAACAAATGTACAATTTTTGTATTTTCCAAAAAAATATCTCAAAATTAAACGAATTCGAAAAAAAATAATTCTAACTCAAAATTTTGTAAAAAGCACCAATACAAAAATTCAAAAGTTGCCTGGATTGTTTGCCGTTGATGATATATTGAAGAAAATACCCAGTAAAAAGTTTTTCATTAAGCGCCCATATCCAGATTTGTCAAATAGCACCAAAGTCTTTAAGTTGTTTGCCACCAAACAATGTCGTCGAATCCGTAAGCTCAATTTCCTGAAATTTTGCTTCCAGTGCAACAAAATTTCATGAAACCCAAAAAAATCATTAAGTGGGGGGCATAAGTCCAGCAGATTGGTACATTTTTTCAGAGCAATATATGAAAGAAAAATAATGTGGAAATCTATTTTTTTATTTTTATCTTCAATAAAAGTGTTCATTCTTACAAACGTTAACATTTTTATTTCGTAAACATAAATAACTATAGTTAAAAATACAAAAAACCACTTTGCACTGTGCATCATTTTCCAACTTAAGGAGGTCATGTACGCAAATAGATTTTCCTTTAAAATTTTCTCCCGACTAATTCGGCCAAAAAATTAAGAATGAGCTTGGTCTTAGACTTTTTCGATCACTGGTTTGCTCACTAGGTGGCGTTGAAGTGCAAATTCTAGGGCATGTTATAACTGCTCTCCAGGCTAACCTGCAAGCTCAAATTACTAATTATTATCGTTGTGACTAGAGATTTAGTGAATTTAGCGTATGGCAAAGCGAAAATCTGTGGCAAATTTTGTCATCTGGTACAGTAGATAACCTGCAAAACTGAAAAAAACATATTTTTTATTTTTCCAAATGCTCTTCACTAGGCGGTGTTGAACTTGAGATCAAATAGTGTTGCCCATCAAATTTTCCAGAACCTAAACTAGTGTTTGGCCGAGCGAAAATATTCTAAAACAATTATTTTTAGAATTCTTTTATTTTGAAATGTTGGAAAAAAATGCAGGTTAGCCTGGAGAGCAGTTATAACATGCCCTTTAATTTGCACCTCAACGCCACCAAGTGATCGAAAAAGTCTAAGACCAAGCTCATTCTTATTTTTTTGGCCGAATTAGTAGGGATGAAATTTTTAAGGAAAATCTATTCGCGTACATGACCCCCTTAACCCGACTATAAAATGTTTTTTAAAGACGATATTAATAAATTTCAGACATTGTCGGGTGTACTTCGCTAATTAGTTCTCTTATTACTCTGAACAGTCGAAAATTTCTAAAAAACCAAAGTTTTTTTCCATGAAAAAGGGTAAAAATTGGCAAAAAGTAGAGAAAAACAGCTTTTTTTGAGATAAAAATTGACCTTTAATTGCGTTTTGATATTAAAAAATGTCCCGACTATTTAACAAAATGGCGCCTTTTACACCTAACATTTTATTGGAAATTTTTCACAATCATAACATTTTTAAAGATTCAGTGCCGAATGGCACTTATCCAGAGCACAGTCAAGTGTTAAAAATTTCATCAACAGTTTCAAAATGATAATCGCGCGACCTACCGATTAGTTGACATTTTTTTTTTCGATAATTGTTAAACTTTATTACAAAACTTTTATTACAAACTTTATTAACAAAAGATTTGAAGTTGCAAAAATATTTAGAGATGCAGTCCCATAACCAAGTCACCCCGCTGTTTTTCCCGAGGTGTTCAGTCATGAGGTGGTGTACATACGGCGATTTAATAGATGCCAAAACATTTAATATGTGATTCTGCATGATTTTTTATTAACAGTTCAAAAAACCACGAATAAAAAGTTTTGGACTTGATTTGGGGAAAATTTTCATAATTTTTCTGAAAGTGTCGATAGAAAATGAAAAATAAAAATTCAATGATTTTTCAAACAGCGGTCAGAAAATATGTAGGAATCCATAAAAAAAGTTGAAGTGGCTTTTTTTTGGTTTTTACCCACAGATTTCAGTTACTAAAACTAAAAAAATTTTGAACAAAAAATGCGGAAAATTTTCATAATGCTTCAATTTTTTTTTCAAATTTTTACGATTTCAAAGATGAAAACCCGGACTCAAATCTTTCCTGAATTAAATAAAAATAATTTTATGAAGCTGAAACATAATTAAATTGGTTCAGTTAACTATAATAAACATGAAAAAATATACTGACTTACTATTTCCGTATTGACCACCCCTTTAAGGGACTCTCGAGAAAAAAAATAAAGATTGTTTCAACTCTCATACAATTAAGATTAAACAAACTTTTCATGAAAGTCAAAAACGAGGAGAACAAATTCGTAGGCTGCGTTTTTACAATTTTTCCTTCAATTTTCCTCAGAGCCACAAACATTTTCGAAAATCACACAATTTTCTCAAACATGAGTATCAATTTTATCAAAATGCAATTACTTTTTTTCTAGAGACGCTTCTGAGTTTAAATTAAGAAAAACTAAGACGTGTCTGAATTTTCACAACCATCCTGAATATATTTAATATTAATTTCATAGATCGAGATCGAATAGAGTTGCCCCACCCCTTGATGAGGGCAAATTTGAAAATTGAATTAAACGACCTAATTCGTTAAATCACAAGTCAAATTTTGGCTGCCTCTAGGTTAAATTTTTGAGGTTAACTTGAGCAAAAATAATAAAGTTAAGGTAATTAAGGAAATAAAAAAAGTAACCTTAATAAAGTGAGTCAAAAAATTATCACTTTGTGAATAATTTATTAACTGCAGGTGTCAAAAAGACTTTATTTGCATAATAATCACGAGCTTTGTCAAAGTTGCTCTGACAATCATTTCCCGGTTAGCAATGACCCCATAAATTTAATGGGATAATATTATGAATTAAGCATTTGAATCAAAGGATATCGAAGACTGTCTTTACGTCAACATTGTGTCTTAAGAATTTATTACGATATATTTTATAATTATTTGGAAGCGTCGTGGAGGTATTTATACATAATAAGCATTTAAAATGATTCAGATGACGCTTAATGTCGATTCTGTTGGCTCATATCCCTTTAATTAATCCCTTAAAGTATCCCCCTGAATTTTACCCTACTCTCCTGCAGTAACAATACTTTCATCGTATCGGATTGGACGAGGGGTACCCGCCGCTGCGCGACCCCGCAATAGAGCCACTCGTCACCCTCTACACTAATAGCATGGTGATAACCCATAAATTTTACATGGGATATATATTTATTGATTAAGCATTGAATCTATCAAGGGATATCGGAAGACTGTCTAGTACTCAAATTGTGTCTAGAGACTCGCCCCATGCCCGATATACGTTCTGACTAAATCTATTGTTGAAGCTGTCCGTGGATTGGTACGTGATTAGAAACACTATATGACAGCGAGTATTAAACACGTGATTCCAAGATTGACGGCCGCTTAGATGTTCGATTCTGTGGCGTCGAATATTCCCTTGTATGAGTGTCTGACAATGCCCTCTATAAGTACTCCTCGCCTATGAGATTTTACATTCACACTCCGCAGTAAACTCCCACCTTTCCACATCCACTTACCGCATGTGTCGCGAAGATCCCGCCGATCCCAACGATCGGAATTCCGATTAAGATCACCCAACCTCTCACTCCTCCCATCTCCACCTAACTCCCCACCCATGGTCGCGAGTACGGATTCGACGATCATTTTAAATAACTTGTATGATTTATCGTCTTCACACCCCTTGAATCACTCCTCCCAGCCCTCACACCGCTCCCCATGGAGTAGACTGAATCCTCAGCACCATCTCATGTGTATTCACTTCCGATCGGTTATAATCAGTTAAGTCACCCTCTGATAAACCACAGTAATGGGGCGAATATATATATGTCACTTGCTTTCTCCCTACGACCCCCGCGTTTACGTCCCCCCTGGTTTCTGCCTGGTGCTACGCGCACACTGTTGTTTGACCATCACGAGCGCCGCCGCCGAACTCATCCGAGCCAGGCCAAAAAATTGAACATACGTTTCAAACCTCCACCAACCTAACAAATTGACCCTCAAAATTATCATCTTAAATGTATGGACGTGCACCTTGTGAGCGAAACCGGGGGGCGTAACCAGGATTTTACACGAGGTATTTCCCAAATGGTGCCAAAGCTTGTCCGAACAGCATCACTGTATCGGTGTTGACACAATTCAGATAAGGTTAACCGGTCTCTATTGAATATTCATGTGTCCAACCTGAAAAGGAAGAGCTGCATCAACAGGATCAAAAAACATAAACTTTACCAGCAGAGAGCGCCGAGATACGACGGAGACGCTGCGACAGAGGCACGGATGGGCCCGGAGGTCTACAGACGAGCGGGAGTCTGCCAACAGTGCTGATGACAATCAGGACTGAGACGGAAATCAATTCTTTTCAAAAAGTAAATGCCGATATATCACCCACGAGATCTTATCACAAGTAAAACAAGCTGATGCATGACTTAAGGGGGTCGGTGCATTTTGGCAGACTGACGGAAGATATGGACATCTTGATCGAATAACTTCTGTTCATGCCTGGGCTTTCATACTCACTATTTCTCCTAGATATCCACCCAAATGTTAATGTTTGCAGCGATAGCCACAGACAACGTTCTGCTAAACTGAGAACAGATTCTTCGAGTACTATTCGTTTATTGAAGGAAAAAATTGAGCTCCGGATTAGTAACTTGTTCCCACACCCACTTTGCAAAAAAGATTCCGAAACAATTATGAAAAATATGTCCTACTTTTTACGCCCTTTAATTTTTGTTGAGCAAGGTATTTGTTCCAACATCGAACGAAAATAAAGAAACTCTTCAAAAAGGGCCTGCTCTGGCGTATGGCGTACATTGTAGACCTTCTGGATCAACATATGTCTCGTCGAAGTGATTCCCTGTCTTCCTTCAGCTTTTGTTATAGCTCTGGAATTCATAGGCTTTGTCGTTGAATGAAAATACGGCTTTTGCGCCGAGAAATCTACTATAGCCCCTTAACAAAATTAAAAAGAAAAAATTATTCACCAGACTTGCCTGATTGGTAAAACCAACCGTCGTTCAACCGCCGAACCGCAAACAATTTAATTAAATTCTAACTCATGAGAAATAAGATATTTCTTTCGACTGCTGCTAAAATTTCGTTTTTCTTTCGTCTTTTGTTAGGAAATTTTTAATTTGTCNTTGTTTATACTCTGAATCATACTTTTTTGAATGAAAATACGGTTTGCGCGAAATCTACTATAGCCCTCTTTAATCAGAAATTAAAAAAAAATTATTTCACCGAGACTTGCCTAATTGGTAAACCAACTCGTTCACCCCGCAAAATTTAATTAATTTAACTCATGAAAATAAATATTTCTTTCGATGTGCTAAAATTTCGTTTTTTTTCGTCTTTTTTAGGAAATTTTAATTTTCGATTTTGACGTAGAAATCATATGAAATTAAATTATATTAATTTTCAATGGTGATCGAGACCATTGTTTTGAGCTTCTAATTAATAAACGAGAAAAAAGAAAATTTAATGTAATTTAGACACCTTAAGTACAAAAGGCACGTTTTAGAGTGTTTATTTTAAAGACGATTTATAAAGTGAAAATAATCGATCTGAAAATAAAAACAGATTAAACAAAGTGAGCTCAAAAGTGGCAACTTACGTTTGAAATACTTTTTATTCGAAAATTATGAGGTGGCAAAAAGTTTTCCATGAAGACAAAAAAATTGAAAAAGTGCAAATCTCTTTCAATTTTTCTTTGTCTTGATGAGAAACTTTTTGCCAGTTCAAAATTTTCGAACACAAGTTGCCACTTTTCAGCTTACTTTGTGTAATCTGAATTTCTTCAGATTGATGTTTTTACTTTATAAATCGTCTTTTGAAAAAACACTCAAAAACGCAAGTTTTGCTCCATGGTTTTTAAATAACAGTGAAATTTATTATTTTCAATTTTTACTTAGAAGCCTTAAAATAAGCTTTCGACCACCGGCTCGGATTTATTCAATTTTATTTTGTACGATTTCTACGTCGAAATCGAAAATTTGTGAAAAAAGACGGAAAAAACCGAAATTTTATCACATGGAAAGAAATATTTTTCTGCATAAGTTAAATAAAATAAGTTGAAAGCGGTAAATGGATCGGCTTTTCAGTTCGGCAAGTTTGAATGTGATAATTTTTTATAATTCCGGCTAATGAGGGCCTTGAAGTATTTCTGCCGATCCGTAGTTTCGTTTAAAAAAGTATGATTCAGAGTATTAACAAGAGCGAAGAAACAAAACGAAGACATATTTAAATATATTGAAAGTGGCCATTCTCAATATTGTTAGCTTAGGATTCCAGAAGAACTAGTTTGAAAAATTTTGAACAAGAAATGGGAAAATTTTCGATATATTTCCAAATAGGTTCGACCGAAAATCCCAAAAAAATGTCATATGATTTTTTAAAAAGCATATAAAAAATATATGGTCACCTACGCGAAAAGTAAAAGTGAACATTATAAAGAATTTTTTTCGTTGATTTAAAACAAATACTGTGAAAAAATTTGAAGAAAAAATAAGGCATTTTTTCATAATGTTCGGAAGTGTTTTCAAAAATTTATCATAATTTGTCGAATTCGAAAGGTTCAATTCGAACTCAAAATTTTCTTAAAAGCAGAAATTCGAAAATTCTGTTGTTACAAAAGTTTCCTGGAGTATGGAACATAACTTTGGTGGTATATTTTTCCGACATATAAAACTTTATTAAAAAGATTTTAACACAGAAAAAAAATTTTAACATAAAAAGTGGTCAATAGTGATACATACTGTAATCACCCCGTAGATACGAGGTGTTCAAGTTGATTTTGGTTACGATTATGAGAATGTGACTTTTGCAGCTACTTGACAGAAAGTATGCCTTTGGAACGTCCCTCCCTATACCTCATAATATGCAGGAGACCGTAATTAAACATTACACTTTTAGACACCCACTGTATTCTCATAGATGTTTTATCGATAAAACACTGATTTTTCGGCGGAGTGTCTTCGCTGCAAAGAGAACACTGCGAGACGCTAAAAAGATTTGGTAACACAGACAAGGAAGTCTACTTCACAGAAAAACTAACTTCGCCTTAAGACTCCATCTGTTGACCGTGACCCAATTGGGTCTTATTTTTTTAAAATAAATAATAATTTAATAATTGCGCTAAATATTCTGAATCGATAATCATGTTACATTTTGACTTCGAATATATAAACAGCTTTATGCCTTAAGCTGTATTTATCATCTCCGACATCTTCTTGGTCTCTTTTGTAAAAAGATCCATTTTTATCGAGCGATCTTGGATTTCTTTAAGTGCTTGGTATTGTTCAAATAACAATATTTTTGGTCACATACTTATAGCCATAATTGCTCATGTACAATCTCCTCGTCTTTCTGTATGTGGAAATTACGTGTTTTTGTTGAAAATAGTGAGAAATTGATAATGTATCCTAAGGGGATAAAAGAGGCAGTAATTGGGTTTTTGAAAATATATGGCAAAACAAAAGTTTAAATAATAATTTAGAGTAGAAAGAAGGGGCAGTTTTTTGTGGTAAGTTATTCTGTAATTGAGTTCATATTCAGGAAATCGGTTCTTCGTGGAAGTTTGTCTTTGTGATGTTGATTTTTGAGAAGAATTATATTGAGAAGAATATATAATCCCAGTTAAAAGTTTTTCATCAAGAGCCCATATCCGTATCTGTCAAAATGCACCGACCCCCTTAAATTAACTAGACAGAACGTGAGCAGGTCATATTAGAGCGTTTTTAGAACAAAATCTTGGATTTCGCTTCAGTATCACCAAAAAACAGTATTTTGACCCTATTTTAGGGGTCTCAATTAAAATGTATCTTCTCTCTGAATTTTAAAGTTACTCATTCTGAACCTACATGAATCTGCAGCTGAAGTGTCCGTGCAGAACATAATAGAGAGTTTTGTCCGAATTTGTTCCTTAGTTTTCTACGAATCGTCTTTTGATTTTCCAAAAATAGATAAATTTCAACTTATTTCATACAACATAATTTTGAAGCCATCAAAAACTGCCTTTCTGACGATTTAATCAAAATAAAACGTGTACCAAAATGCTTGTTAGTGTCCATATTTTCATGAAAAGCTATTCTAATGAATACGCAAAAATTTGTTTCTATAGCCTCATTTCGCGACGAGCAACCCCTTAACCCCCTCACACCCAAACGCCATTCGGGGACGCGAGATTTTTTAAATCCCCAAAACGAGATAGAAATAATTAATCCACAGATTTTTCATTCAAATGTGTCATAGAGTTCGCAATTCTTTTTCTAGTAATGTTTTTAAAAATTTGATACGACTAGCAGTTCAAAAGATATTTTTTCCTACTTTATTTTATGATTTTCGCCCAATTTTCGTAAAAAAATCCTAGCGTAAATACGACACATAACATTAAAATTCTGAGGAGACTCAGATTTAGGAAATTATCTGAGACTACTCCTGGTATTATTATTTTTTTCTCTGGTCTTTATTGAGAGTTTTATTTTTTCTCAAGTGATTTCTCTAAAAACTCGAAAAAATAAAAAACTCTAGTTTTCGCAAATTATTATATTTTGAAGGAAATAAGTTTAATTTTTTGATAGAATTAGATAGAATCTCTAGTTTCTTCAACGAATTTAACATTTTTAATCATTGCCTTTTCATCCATTTCAATTTTCTCAATTTCATCTTCAGAATCACTAAGATCCTCAGTCTGTGTATCATTATCTAAGTAGTCAACAAAATCTTCGAGATCTTGTTCATTATAATAAGGCATTTTTAAAATTTCAATTTCATGTTTTTTAATTATGATTTCCGTCGGATGAATAATTGAGATTTATAAAAACTGTATTTTACGCCATCTAGACAAAATACGACGATCAAAGTCTTGTCAAGCTGCTGCAAAATCTAGCTGAAGCTTGATTTATTTTATGTCCCGCCGAGTAATCAAGCCTACAGCAGGCCGAAAAACTGAGTTGTC
>SCLH01000979.1:22363-68136 GCA_004367855.1 Oikopleura vanhoeffeni | reverse complement strand
AAAATTTAAAGATCATAAACAATGAAAGTAAATCGTAATTTCACTCTCACTCAAAAACTAAAGTAGATACGAGGTTAAAACTTTCAAATATGAATTCACAGAGATCGATTTACTATAAATTCTGATTTTGAGATAATTTGGAGCAAAAATATATGTTACAACTTCGTAAAAGTGCACCTGTTACGTAACAAGATGGAAAATAAAAAATGTGTACATCATTTTTTATTCTTAAGTGTACAAGGAACATATAAATTGTGTCGAAAAAAATTCTGTCTAAAATTCACGGAGGAGATAGATTTTGAAAAAACTAGTTAAATTCAATGTTTTTGGCGCTCAAGAGCATTCTGGGGCAATATTTGAAAAAACTCACACCATTTTTTCTTCAGAAAAAAGTTTTACTTCAGTTGTTAAAATTCAGTTAACTGTCATATAATATTGACGGAGGAGATAAACCTTGAAAATCGTCGGTTTCTTAATATTGTTTGCTCTCTACTGCCAGAAGGAAATTACAAAAATATTTTTTGGTAGTCAATTATTGTGTGAAATTGTCTGAGGTCTTCAAAACCATCAATTTTTATTTTTGTCATATCTAGTTTTCTCACAATTGACGATCAAAGTCGAAAATGACAAAAAATTCTTACCCTGACCACCCCCTTAAAAGCAAAACTTCGAGTGCTTATACTGTGATAACTACACATCAGATTAATGCCAAAATGCCTGCCGAAAACAAGCTTGGATTGGGTAGTGATTAAACTTGAATTTTTACAAAAAATTTATCTGGCATATTCGGTGAAATTATATAAAGTTTAATGATTTTTTTAAGAATTGCAATATATTCTCTGATCAAAAATTGTGTTAAAATATCCACAATTTTAAGTTGAAAAAATAGAAAATATTAGGTACAGGTGTAGCAAAAAAATGTTAATTTTAAAAATTTTCGTAGAAAATGTTTTTATCGGTCGTTAGCCGATTTGGAGCATAGTTTTTTAGCACTTAAAATTCCGAAATCGATAAGTTTAGAGCTTATTTTGAACTTAACTCATCAATTTTGGAACTTTCAGTGCGATCAGGAATCCTGATTCAGGATGCATATTTTATCGAAAATTATAAATATGAATAAAACTTTCGGTGCAGAATTGTTTTTTCTAGAAACTTCACAAATTGTTCCATCAATTGTTGATTTCAAAGATAGGGAACACACTTTTGAGGAAATTTTCGAATTTTGAAAAAAAAAGTTAGGACGTTTGTTAGGCATCAAAAATGAATCGGCGAGCCGGAATTTGAGATCGGTCACGTGTCTAGAACTTGTTTAATTCGCTCAGAACCCTAAAAACTGCAGAATCTATCGGGCTTCGTTCTAGCCCGTGGTATTTTGAATTGAAAATCAAAGAACTTATTTGGAATCTTTAAAACATTGAGTATCGTCCTTTTTTAGTTTCGTTGAAATTCGGTCTCAGTAGCAGTAGAGAGAAAAACATCAAAAATCGACGAAATTAATTTTAAAAGGACAAAAATGATGGCAGAGTCTTTATAACTTCACAGCAGACAGTTTGTCCAACGACGGTTTTGTATGACAAAAAATTGAAGTCATATTACAGTATATGACTGTTTTATTATTTTTTTAAGAAAATGTGATGATAATTTGCTTATTTCAGCTGCGAAATCTGTCGGGCTTCGTTCTGGGCCGTGGTATTATAAATGAAAAATCAAAGAACATGTTTGAAATCTTAAAATCATTTCGTGTTGTTTTTTTTAATTCTTTGTTCAAATTCGGTCTCAGTAGCGGTAGAGAGCAAAACATCAAAAATCGACGAAATTGTTTTTATAGGGACAAAAATGATGGTGGAGTCCTTATATCTTTACAGCAGACAGTTTGTTGGTCAAGGTTGCGTATGACAAAAAATTGGAGTCATATTACAGTATATGACTGTTTTATGATTTTTTTAAGAAAATGTGGTGATAATTTGCTGATTTCAGCTGCGAAATCTGTCGGGCTTTGTTCTGTGCCGTGGTATTATGAATGAAAAATCAAAGAACATATTTCGAATCTTAAGGGTATGGTGGTTCCTACATTTTCTGCAGTTATTATGTCATAAAAATGCACCAAATCAATCGTTTATGATTTAAAAGCACAAAACATCTTAAATAAGAACAAAAAAAATTTCGAAATTTTTGAATTTTTTCTTCAGAGTATCAAGTATTTTTTTCAAAATTAAGTACAAAATAACGTATGTTTCAATTTGACCACTCAAACTTCAAAATTTCGGCTTGACGTAAGCCAACTTTCTCTTCAGTATTTTTCCAGCTTTCTTTTGAGTTTACTTTCGAAAAAATCGAAGCACATTTTTTTACGGAAATTTTTTCACCTGACCTTGAAAAATTCATATTTTGAGTTTTGGGTCGAAATTGAAAAAAACGGCTCCTCAGAAGTTTCTATTTGTTTCGAGCTACAGTTTGCAAAAATTTGAGTGAATTTTGAAATTTAACCTAGGAGGAGATAGATTTTCCGATGAACAAAGTCGAAAAAACGGTGGTTTATCGCATATTCTAGAAATAATATAACACTTATCGACAAAAGCGCTCCTCAGAAGTTTTAAATACTAATTATACAGGTTATGTTGAAATTTAGCTTTATTTCAAAATAACGCCTGAGAGGAGATAGATTTTCCGTTTTGACTTAGGTCTCCCTGTCTGGCTTATGTGTCTGGGAGTGTATGCATGCAAAAAAAATTTAACACATGTTTAACGCAAGATGAAGGCTAGTTTTCTAAACTGGCTAATCTGGATAATATCCTTGAAGCCCTGTTTGGCTAATATTTTATCGAGAATATGTCAAATTAGGAACCACCATACCCTNAGGAGATAGATTTTGAAAAAAACTAGTAAAATTCAATGTTTTTGGCGCTCAAGAGCATTTTAGGGCAATATTTGAAAAAACTCACACCATTTTTTCTTCAGAAAAAAGTTCTGCTTCAGTTATTAAACTTCAGTTAACTGTCATATAATATTGACGGAGGAGATAGACTTTGAAAAATCGTCGTTTTCTAAATATTTTTTACTCTCTACTGCCAGAAGAAAATAACCAAAATATTTTTTGGTAGTCAATTATTGCATAAAATTCATCTCTCCAAAACCATCAATTTTAATTTTTTGTCATATCTAGTTTTCTCACAATTGACGATCAAAGTCGAAAATGACCAAAAATTCTTACCCTGACCACCCCCTTAAGGGAGTACCTGACAGACCTTATATCTCGACACTCAGACATGGTAGAATGCTAATTTTCATTTTATTCTCAATTTTGTTATCGGTTTCATTACAAAAAAATTCAAAAAAAAATTTTTGATATAAAAAAATTTCCAAAATTTCCTATTTTTTCTGAGTATAATTTTCCTTCTACAGGCTATAACTTCTAAAGTTTTACCCCGTTCACGCTAATTTTTGTTGCATGAGTTCACTCAGAATTCAATCTTGAAAATAAAAATAATTTTGGAAAAAAAAATTCTTAAATTGAAAAAATAGGGGTACCTGACGAACGTTATATTTCGGGAACCACATATGGTAGAGGCTTAATTTTTGCTGCATTCGAAATTTTGTCGACAGTTTGCTCACAAAACAAATAAAAAATTTAAATTTTGACCGAAAAAAACTCATAAATTTGCAAAATTTCAATTTTTTTTAAGTATTTTTCCAAATAATTGACTGAAACTCGTGATATAGACATCGGATCTGACTAATCTTTTTGTCATTTTAAATTTTTAATGCTAATACATTGTAAAAATAAAAATTTTTGTATTTTCTTTAAAAACATTTTGCAAACCTGAGAAAAAAACATATTTTTTCCGAATTTTGAAGTAACCTAAACTTTGACTGCGCATAAAAACATAAATATTGAAGATAGCAAAAAAAAGAGCGCATAAAAATCATGAACTCGCAATTCTTTTTTTCCCAAAAATAATTGTCAACTGTGCTTCAAATGAAGTTGAACTAACGCCTGGTGTACCAAAAACAGCCATTTTGAGGACCTTATCAGTGATCATAGGCCCATAAAATAAAAAATGATAAAATCTGAGCGCATAAATTTTATAAACTAACAAATTCAAGTATCTTTACAAAAAATCCGAAAATTCTGTTAATACATCGATAAATGAAGTTGAACGAAAAAAAGGCGAAAAATGACTTTTTGGACGGGTACAAATACCGGTACGATCATACAAAAAACTTTTGGTTACTTTTTCTGAAAAATTTGAACAAATATCTCCTGGGTCCCATGATATGAAACTCAAGGGACTTTTATTCAGCTCAGCAAAGACGTTTGAAAATTACTAAATGGCGTCAGGTAGTCCTTTAAGTTCCATATTAAATAAACCAAATTAGTTATAAACTGTAAGATCCTTGCATAAATGAAAATAATTCAAATTTACCACTTTTGCGACGCCAGGGAAAAACTATTTTCTGAGATCATCATAAACCCATAAGAAATATTTAGATTCCTTATTTCATTTTAACAAAAAAATTGTTGAGTTGGCCCTTATTGACAAAATTAGACCACTATCTTGATAAGACAAAAAAAACTTAATAGATCAATATAACAAAATTTATACATTTCGTTTGAAATTTATTTTTAGCACCAGCAAACATATAAACTGATCCGTACGTTTCAGTAACAAGTTAAAGCGAGCAGGTTTTATATTTTTTTGAGAAAAATCTTCATTTTTTCTTGAATTTTGGATAATTCAGGGTCTTATAACTCAAGTTTCATGAGCATTCTGTTTTTTTAAAAATACTGTGATTATCACTGATAATTTAACTGTAAATTCATGCGAACAATTTGTGACTCATAAATTATGAGCCTTAATTTAAAGCCCTGGAAGCACAGAAAAAAAAGTCTCAACTTTGGACGTTGTTTACAGAAAGCCCAAGGCAGTTGTAATTTCAATTATTTTTGTACATGAAGTGCCGAGCATGAGTTGCCTAGTCTAATCTCGTGCTGGGCGGGGTATTGTATCAACTAGGGCAAAATCGAACGGGCCAATGAGTGGCGCGCACAAGGCGACAAACCTCTGATTTGTATTGTATAAGGAATTTGAAAAGTTATATTTTTGCATCCGAAGATTCAAATTTCTTCGGACCTAACCTAGGTTGTTAAGAAATGCTGAGTACACGGGTTAATGGAGTTGTGCTAAATGTTTGAAATATGCAAGCAATTCAAATTAGCTTTTATTTATCAATTGTTTATTTAGTAGAAAAACTTTTTTTTGAACCAATCACAATGCTGGATTTTTTTATATAATTTTCTTAGCTCGAAAGTTTTTTCGCTGACCAAAAGTTGTTCGAATGGATTTGTTCGATTTTCAAGTTTCGGGCTTAATATCATTGATATTATATCAACGAAGAAACTGACCTTATACAGCCTGAGTGATGGTCCAGCTGAAGGACTCCCTCATTCGATTGTTCTTTGATAGAAACGGAGATGATAAAAAGGCACTTAACTTCAGAGTTTTTCTAGAATACTTTTAATTTATGTATGTGCCATAATTTCTTTTTCAATCACTTAAAATTTAAGCCCTCAATAAAGTTCCTACTAGGGAGATGTTTGAAAGAGAGAAATCGTGCCATTATGAGGTAAGTCTTGCTAGTTTAGCTATTCAATTTCTATCCCGCGTTTATTTTTTTTAGCATGATGAATTCCTTTTATAAGCCCGATTTTTAGGATCGACCTGAGAAGAATTGTTCAAAATGAACTTTTTTACTCAATAAAAAAATAAGCCATTCGCACAAAAATTTAAAAATATCAAGAACGAACTTTTTTCTCGAAATTGATCATTTTCGATGAAAACTTGTTTTACTTGTTTTTACTTAATGTCTACCGGACTGTTTCAAGTGGCCGTTTCAGCCAAACATGGCAAAAATCATCTTTTTTATGAATAGGTAACCTTCACCAAACCGCATATTTAAAACAAAAAAAATCTACAGGGTGTAAGATTTTTCCCTTCTTTTTTCCAAACTGGTTACACTTGATTTCCGCCGTTTTGATTGGTTGAATCTAAGAAAACCTACGTCTTTCTCAGATTCAACCAATCAAAACGGCGAAATCAAGTGTAACCAGTTTGGAAAAAAGAAGGGAAAAATCTTACACCCTGTATCTTCTACATAATAAAAGGGGATATTAAATTTTTATTTAATTTTTTTGAAAAATGAGCCCCAAATCGGCCGAAGGCCGATAAAAGAAGATATTATAATTTTAATTTAATTTTGTTGAAAATGAGTCCCAAATCTTGCGAAGGCCGATAAAGGGAGATATTTAATTATTTATTTCATTTAGTTGAAAAATGAGCCCCAAATCGGCCGAAGACCGATAAAAGGAAGTTTAGGTTTTTGATATAATTTTGTTGAGGAATGAGCAAAAAAAATTGCCAAATTTTCAGGAAAGATTGAAAATTTAAAAAGGAGGTTTTCAAATTTGGAGAAAATTATCTAATTTTGAAAGAAAATTAATAAATTTTATAGAAAATTTTATAATTTTTCTCAAAAATTTGAAACCTTTGTTTGTAGGTTTATTTTCCAATTTGCCCAAAAACGCTTAAAATCAGCGCTTAACCTCGTCATTTGGCTTTGGTAGAATTAGCTCGAGCACCTCATCTCAAATCCGGAAAAGTTTGATGATTAAGGGGTGGTGGTTCCTAAATTGACATATTCTCAATCAAAAAATAAGCCAAACAAGGCTTTTAAGATATTATTTGGATAAGATAATTTGTAGAACTAGGTTTTAGCTTGCGAAAAAATGTGTCATTTTTTTGTATGAATTGATAAGTAACGTTTGCGAGACTAATTATTCAAAAAAGAAAGGCTATCTCCACCCAGGTTTTATTTTGGATTTTTTCGATTTTTAATTGCTTTATTTTAAAAGACACAAAAGTACAATAAAATAATTTTAAATTATTAATTTATCACTTTATGGAAAACGTGTGATTTCACACTTTCTAGAAATTTTAACTAGAATTAAAGAACAGCAATTTTCTTTATCAACGATTTTTGAGATTTTAGATCGGGGCTCAGAAGAAAACGAAACAAGTTATATAAATTCTGAAAACTCTTAACCTCCTCACACCCAGAAACGAGAACTTCGCCTCACACCCAAAAGCCTATCTAAAGGCAATACTTTGAGCGCTTATCACGGGAAAACTGGGAAAGATATCAATTTACTTATTTGTCACTGATTGAGATCAAGGATGAAATTAAGTTAAGTCGTAGACTTTAGACATGAATCTGTACCCAGACTTGATTTTAGCCAATTAGTTGCCTCATTTTTAAATCGGCCATATTAGCAAAGTTTTATTATCAACATTCATTTTTCAATAGCTTAAAATAATATTTAGACAATTTGCTATACAAATGAAATAACAAAATAAAATTTTAAACGAATTTAAAGGCATTTAATGAAGATAAGAAAACAAAAAGTTGCGGAAAGTTGCGAAAAAAGTGCAATAATAAGATAAAATTAAACCTTACCGCGTGAGTTTCAAGTGGCGTCGAGATTTATATTTGCAATTACCTCATATAAAACTTCAAATGATTTTCTAGCGGTCTGTCTAAAAATAATTATATGTTTTCTACAAAATTCTCTAGTGAAATGACTCTTAAATTATTGTTCAATATCATTTATTGTGGTAAGAACAAGAGACATAGTCACGCCTACGCATACGCGCGAACCTTTCACTGATTCTAATGTAATTTTCTTCTAATTAATTAATTTAATTCNTGGCTGTTGACCAAATAAACAGCCATCTTTTTGAGGACCCATATATACATGATCAATAACCGGCTCTCAAAATAAAAATGATAAAATAGCGCATAACATTTTATATAACTACAATTCCCAATTACTCCTACAAAAACTAGAAATTTTGTTCAATACATCGATAAACATGAGTTGAACTAAAAAATATACTTTTCTGGACGGGTACAAATGTAGCTCGGTACGTTCATACAAAAACTTTTGGTTACTTTTTTCTGAAAAATTTGAAAAAAGTTATCTCCTGGGTCCCATCGATATGAAACTCAAGGGATTTTATTCAGCTCAGCAAAGACGTTTGAAAATTTACTAAATGCGGTCAGGTAGTCCTTTAAGTTCCATATTAAAATAAATCCAATTAGTTATAAACTGTAAGATCCTTGCATAAATGAAAATATTCAATTTACCACTTTTGCGACCCCAGGGAAAAACTATTCTTGAGATCATCATAAAACCCATAAGACAAATATTAATTCCTTTATTCATTTTAACAAAAAAAATTGTTGAGTTGCCCTTATTGACAAAATTACGACCACTATCTTATGAAGGGACAAAAAAAAACTTATAGATTCAATATAACAAAATTATGTACATTGGCGCTTTGAATTTATTTTTAGCACCGCAACAGTATTAAAACTATCCGACGTTGTCAAGTAACAAGTATAAAGGCGAGCAGGTATTATATTTTTTTGGAGAAAAATCTTCATTTTTTCTTGAAATTTTATGGATATTCAGTCGGTCTTATAACTCAGGCTTCATGAGCATCGTTTTTTAACAAATACGTGATTATCACTGATAATTTTAACATGTAAACCATGCGAACAATTTGTGACTCAATAAATTATGAGCCTTAATATTAAAGCCCTGGAAGCACAGAAAAAAAAAGTCTCAACTTTTGGACGGCTCAACTTTGGACGTTGTTGACAGAAACCCAACGGCATTGGAGATTCAATTCATTTTTGTACATGAAGTGACGAGCATGAGTTGCCTAGTCTAATCGTTCGTGCTGGGCGGGTATTGTATAACTAGCGGCAAAATCGAACGGCAAGTGCAGTGGCGCGCACAAGCGGCGACAAGCCTCTTGATTGTCATGTCTATAAGGAATTGAAAAAGTTAGTATTTTTGCATCGAAGATTCAAATTCTTAGAATTTTTATTTTTTAGTGTAGAAATAAATTTGAAGGGAAAGTATATCATACAACAGTGATACTAGCATAGTAATACAAGTAACTCTGTGGTCAAATTTTATTGCTTGAATATTGAGTTTTGAAATTCTTAATCAAATTCGAATCATAATTTTGTAACAAATAAATTTTCTCATGGGAAAATTCTTTCAAATAGATGAATTTGAAATTTACACTTCCGACGAAAATATCCGTCCCTAGATGCTAATAAATTTTTATTTAAGGGTTATGCATGTAAAAACACTTCCTAAAAACCGGCTATTATTGTAACTTTCTTCAATTGATATACAATTTAGGTCGAGTTTTATTTTCTTTGGCGAAAAATCTCAAAAAATTAACTCTTACGTAATGTTTGACCAAATATCCAAAAAATAATGATGTTTTCGGATATATCGGGCTCTGCTGTTCAAGGGTTAACCTCGGTACTCGATAGTGCAATTGGCACTGAGTGGTCATTCAGCGGCCCGTACATACGGAATTTCAAAATTTAGTCTATCATAACTTCGTAGGCACTGTGGAAGCCCCTGTCCCCCTCCCCTTTTTTCCTATCTCTTCCTTAAATCCTACGCATGAAAAAGATACCGAAATATGGACTATATTTAGAAGCCTGATGTGGAGGATGGAATATGATTCTATCAAGTGAGTAAATGCCGATTGACCCTATACTGCATAGGCGTTGTTACGAAACATGCTGAAGTACACGGGTAATGAGTTGTTGCTAAATGTTTGAAAATATGCAGCAATTCAAATATAGCTTTTATTATCAATCTGTTATTCTAGTAGGAAAAACTTGTTGAACCATCACAATGCGGGAAGTTTTTTTATATAATGTTACTTTTAGCTCGAAAGTTTTTCGACTGACCAAAGTTGTTCGAATGGATTGGTGTCGATTTTCAAGTTTCGGGCTTAATATCATTGATATTATGATCAACGAAGAAACGACCTTTACTACAGCCTAAGTGATGGTCCAGCTGAAGAGACTTCCCTATTCGCATTGTTCTTTGATGAGAAACCGGAGATGATAAAAGCACTTTAATCTTCAGAGTTTTTCTAGATACTTGTTAATTTATGTATGCTGCCTAATTTCTTTTCTCAAATCACTTTAAAATTTAGCCCTAATAAAAGTTCCTACTAGGAGATGTTTGAAAGAAGAAATCGTAGCCATTATTGAGGTAAAGGTCGTCTGCTAAGTTTAGCTATTCAATTCTATCCCGACGTTTATTTTTTTAGCATGAGAATTCCTTTTATAAGGCCCGATTTTAGGATCGACCTTGAGAAGAATTGTTCCAAATGAACTTTTTTTCACTCAATAAAAAATAAGCCCATTCGCACAAATTTAAAATATCAGAACGAACTTTTATTCTCGAATTGATCATTATTTCGATGAAACATGTTTTACTGGTTTTTACTTAATGGTCTACCGGACGGTTTTCAAGTGGCCGTATTCAGCCAAACATGGCAAAAATCATCTTTTTTATGAATAGTAACCTTCACCCAAACCGCATATTTTTAAACAAAAAAAATCTATCTTCTAATAATAAAAGGGGATTTAATTTTAATTATAATTTATTTTGAAAAGAGCCCCAAATACGGCGAAAGGCCGAAAAGAAGATGATTATAATTTTTAATATTAATTTTGTTGAAATGAGTCCCAATCTGCGAAGCCGATAAAGGAGAATTTAATCTATTTATTTCATATAGTTAAAAATTGAGCCCCAAATCGAGCCGAAACGTAAAGGAACGAGTTTAGTTTTGATATAATTTGTGATTGAGGATGAGCAAAAAAAAATTGCCAATTTATTCGAGGAAAGATTTAAAACAGAAGTTTATCCAAATTTGTGAGAAGAAAATTATCTAATTTTGAAGAAAAATTAAAATTTTAATAGAAAATTTTATAATTTTTCTCAAAAATTTGAAACCATTTGTTTGTAGGTTTATTTCCAGATTTGCCCAAAACGCTTAAATCAGCGCTTAACCTCGTCATTTTGGCTTTTTGTAGAATTAGCTCAAGCACCTCATCTCAAATCCGGAAAAGTTGAATGATTAAGTGTGGTGTTCCTAACATGACATAATTCTCAATCAAAATAAAGCCCAAACAGGGTTTTAAGGAATGTGGCGCGATAATTGATGAGATTTCTCAGAAACTTTTTTGATAGCCCCATTTTTGTAGAGAATTTTTCCACTGAGTTTTTAGAAGCGTAGGTTTTTTCTGAATTTGATTTTTTTCAAAAAAAAGTAAGTTTGAGATTTTTCAAGATTTTTAAGAAATTTGAATTGAAAGTACCAATTTCATCTAGAATTTATTTGTCACGCTTTCAAAAATTCGAATGTAGACACTTAACGAAATACTGCCAAAAAAACGTTAAAATTTCACATTTAATATTGTTATTAATTTCAAAAAAGTTAAGAATTTCAACAAAAACTAGAAATCACAAGTGTCCTGAAGACTTGGGAAAAAAAATCGAAAAAAAAAGGCTCATTTAACCTTAATGTCAGCCTTGCGGTGAATTTGATGTTACAACATTGAAAATTTTTCCATATTATATTGAAGGAAGGAGTTAGCGTTTGCGCGAGGCTCCCAAATTAAGCTGTTTTTGCCCACTAGAGGGCAAAATTTTGAAAAAGGCTTCCATTGGTATGAGGTATTTATATCTACATTCTATTGCAAATATCAAGAAAAAATGTGCATGTAGGAATGAATAGGAGTAGCTTTTATAGTGCTTTTAGACGCCTCACTAAAACACCATGTCTAGAGCGTCAGGTCTGAGGTATCAGTTGCTCTGAATATACTGCACCATTCCTTAACGAGTTGTCTAACGTATCTTGGAAAAAATTTATTATTTCTGAAAGCCGGTTTCAGAAACATTCACTTGAAAATTGTAAAAAAGAGCCACAAATTATCGACGCCCACATCCTTAAGCATATTATCTTGGATAAATAAATTGTAGAACAGTTTAATACCTTGCACCTTTGCAGAAAAAAAGTGTCATTTTTTTGTGAATGTGAATAATTGTAACGTTTGCGAGACTAATTATTCAAAATTAAGAAAGGCTATCTCCACCCAGGTTATATTTTGGCTTTTTTCGATTTTCAATGCTTTAATTTTAAAAGACACAAAAGTACACAAAATAATTTCTGAATATTAAGTTTATCACGTTATGAAAAACGTGTGATTTCACACTTTCTAGAAAATTTTAACTAGAAATTAAAAGAACAGCAATTTCTTTATCAACGATTTTTGAGATTTTTAGATCGGGGCTCAGAAGGGGGGGGGGGGGGGGGGGGGACGGGGAAGGGGGGGGGGGGGAGGGGAGGCGAGGGGGGGGGGGGGGAGGGGGGGGGGGGGGGGGGGGGGGGGGGGGGGGGGGGGGGGCGGGGGGGGGGGGGGGGGGGGGGGGTGGGGGCTCCGGGGGGGGGGGAGGGGGGGGGGGGGGGGAGTGGGGGGGGGGGAGGGGGGGGGGGGGGTGGGGGGAAGGGGGGGGGGGGGGGGGGGGGGGGGAGGGGGGGGGGGGGGGGGGGGGGGGGGGAGGGGGGGGGGGGGGGGGGGGGGGGGTGTGGCGGGAGGGGGGGGTGGGGGGGGGAGGGGGGGGAGGGGGGGGGGGGGGGGGGGGGGGGGGGGGGGGGAAGGGGGGGGTGGGGGGGGGGGGGAGGGGGGGGGGGGGGGGGGGGGTCGGGGTGGGGGGGGGGGGGGGGGGGGGGGGGGGGGGGGGGGGCGGGGGGGGGGGGGGGGGGGGGGGGGGGGGGGGCGGGGCGGGGGGGGGGGGGGGGGTGGGGGAGGGGGGGGGGGGGAGGGGGGGGGGGGTGAGGCGAGGGGGGGGGAGGGGGGGGGGGACGGGAAGACGAGTGGGGGGGGGGGGGGGGGGGGGGGAAGAGGGTGTGGGGGGGGGGAGGGCGGGGGGGGGGGGGGGGGGGGGGGGGGGGGAGGGGGGGGCGGGGGAAAACAAAAAAAAAAAACAAGTTATAAATTCTGAAAACTCTTAACCTCCCTCCACCCAGAAACGAGAACTTCGCCTCACACCAAAAGCCTATCTAAGGCAATACTTTGAAGCGCTTATCAGGGGAAACTGGGAAAGATATCAATTAACTTATTTGTCACTGATTGAGATCAAGGATGAAATTAAGTTAGTCGTAGACTTTAGACGATGAATCTGTACCCAGACTCGATTTTAAGCCAATTAGTTGCCTCATTTTAATCGGCATATTAGCAGAAGTTTTATATCAACATTCATTTTTCAATAGCTTAAAATAATATTTAGACAATTTGCTATTACAAATGAAATAACAAAATAAAATTTAAACGAAATTAAAGGCATTTAAGAAGATAAGAAAACAAAAAGTTGCGAAAGTTGCAAAAGTTGCGAAAAAGTGCAATAATAAGATAAAATTAAAACCTTTAAGGCGTCGAGATTTATATTGCAATTACCTCATATAAAACTTCAAATTTTCTAGCGGTCTGTTAAAAATAATTATATGTTTTCTACAAAATTCTCTAGTGAAATGACCTTAAATTATTGTTCAAATCATTTATTGTGGTAAGAACAAGAACATAGTCCACGCCTACGCATACGCGCGAACCTTTCACTGATTCTAATGTAATTTTCTTCTATTAATTAATATTAATTCTAATTTTCGGGCTATCTTGTAATGGAATAGAAGTCTTAAAAATTTTAACGATTCTTTCAAGGGGTCTTCGAGATAATTTGATACTTTTTGAAAAAACATAGTAGTGATATACGGTAATTTGAAAAAGTTCTCAATTACAAACAAATAACTTTGGGATGAACTTTGGGATTTTTTAAGAACATTTTCTTTACACTAATGTCCGAATAAAATCAGGTGACGAAATAATTCAAAAATAAGGTTTGAAATATGTTCATAAATAAATCCTTATTTCTCGAAAAATAAGATCACGTGACGTGTTTAGAAATATTATTATGTTCAAAACGCTTAAATTAGGTGTTATTGGCCCAAAAAAATTTTCGGCGTAATTTGATCACTATTTGTTTACTTTCACCAAAACTTATTTCCTTATTTGAAGGTCACGTGATCGCTTTTGGACTTTGGTGTAATAGTAAAAAGTCTTAAAAACTTCTAAAGAACCACTTCACTTCTTTCAAAAATTGATTTAAGCAATTTTTGGAAAAAAACAGTACTACTTTTACCAACCTTATTCCTTAAATAATACGGTCACGTAATCATTTTCGGGCTATGATGTAATGAAAAAATGTCTTAGAATTTTTTCTGATCACGATGAAAGGTTAATTTGTGATTTAAAAAATTTTGCAAAAAATAAGTACTGTAATACAGTAAAAATTTTCAAAAAAAAAGCGCACAACGTCATTTTGTTTCAAAGTTTATCGATAATCTTATAACTGATCTTGTCATTAATGATTAAGCGTCGTAAAATGCGATTAAATGGGTGGCGGCAACTAGTTGGCTAAAATCGAGTCTACGAGTTAACAACACGTACCATTTTTAAATTTTCGAGAGTTTGTAAACTAGATACTGCGAGAGAAAGAGAGGTTCACTCACCTTGTATTCTTGAAAACACATACATTTTTACAATGACATATAAGTTACAAATGAGGAGTGAAACTTTAGATATTGAAACCTGGTCTCAAATTTGAAATATGATATCTTGATCGCTTACAAACAATTATTCATATCGCCGCGCGTCGAAATATATGCAGTAAAATGTGAAAAATATTGCTAATCAGCTGAAAACTAAAAATCAGTACCACCTTATGTTCTTTATTTGATCGATTTGTCTTTGCGGCTCTATTTGGTTTAAATTGCCGTTCAATTCTTTCGAAAAATATTTTGAAAATATTTTTTTCATCATTTGAGTTTCATAAAATCACTTGTGAAAAAATTATTCTTCGTATAGAGACTGCAGATAAAATAAACTTATATCAAAAGAATCCTCAAATACTTTCCAAAAATTTGCTTCCTCAGAATTCGATATTATGTATCGTTTTCACACAATTATTTTTTTAAATATTTGACGAAAATCCAAAAAAAAGTAGGAAAAAATAACTTTGAACGGCTCATCGTATATATTTCAACATATTTTTGGAAATAAAATTGCAAACTCTATGACATATTTAAATTGTAGGTCTGTGACGATGTTATTTCTGCGCCGTTTTGGCTCCCGAAATTTTTTTGCCTTTAGATAGTCAAAGGTGTGAGGGGGTTAAATGAAGATCTATCCTTTCTGCTCCCGACCAAAAGTTAAAACAAATTTTGAGCACCACGCACCAAAGTGGAGTAGAGTTCTAGAACAATGATTTGACTTCAATGTTTTTATCTCGGAAAGGGCTCAATGGAAATTGATAAAATTTCGTAAGAATAACGGTTCCTACTACGATGGACAGTTATCGGAATATTTGCGAAATTTCGATCGACTTGTTCTAAGAATTATGAAAAACCGTTGTAATTATTTGATATTTATTTAGAATTTGTAGCTCAATTTTCTCAAAAACGACTTGGTACATTTTTTTTTAAATTTGCTATTATTCGGAGAAACATATCTTCTCAATTTCTAGTGCAAAACTGTTTTTTGATCATCGCTCCTATTTATAGAAAAATGCAGATTAGTTCAGACGGAAGTCAATTTTCATGATTTCTAGAAAAAAAATTTCATCGTATCGAGTTGAAAGTACTATAAAATGAAAGTTCATGGTCTACTGAAGAAAAAGTCTGCTTACGTCAGGTTGAAATTTTGATTCCTCATATTCTAGAATCAAGAAAACGTGAAAATTTCGAACTGAAACAAAATTTTCTCGGAAACGACTCGGTACATTTTTTTTTAAATCTGATATAATTTGTAGAAACATGTCTTCTCAATTTCTAGTGAAAAACTTTTTTTTAATAATTGCCTATTAATAGAAAATTGCATTTTAGTTCAACCAGAAGTTAAATTTTTGAGTTTCTAGAAATTTATTTTCATCCGATTGTACCGAAAGTACCCTCAAATTGAAGCTACTGCAAAACTGAAGTAAAAAGGTGCTACTCACTTTTACTTATTTTTAGAATTTTTCATTAAAATTGATGTTTATGTATTTTTTTCCCAAAAAATACTTAGAAAAATCTGAAAAAACTCGAAAATTTTGAGAAAAATCTCGAAACCGTTTTTGGACATTATTCATCGGAAAATCTATCTCATCCTAGGTTTTATTTGCAACTTCGGTTAAATTTTTGCAAAAGATAGCTCTAAACAAAACATTTAAGGGGAATTTTCGTCCAATTTGGACTCCGAACAAATATGAAATTTCCGAAAAAAATTGCCTTTTATTTTTCGAAAGTAGTCTCAATAGAAAGTCAAGAAAACACGTAGAAGAAAGTTGGTTCACATCAACCCAATATTTTGAAGTTTTAGTGGTCAAATTCAAACAAACGTTATTTTCAAAAAATACTTACTTCAAGAAAAAATCGATAAAAACGTAAAAACTTTGAATTTTTTTGTTGATGTTATTAGTGCTCTTTTTTTATTTTAAAACATTAACGATTGATTTTATGCATTTTTATGACATAACAACTGCAGCAAATGTAGGAACAAGCTGCAGGTTACCAGTACCCTATTAAATCATTTTTTTAATTTAAAAAAAAACTTCAAAAATTCTTTTTTCGAATCGAAGTTTCTAAATCGCATAATATTACGTAAGAATGCTTTAATTTGCAAACAGTGCGGCCATTAATACCGTAAGATCCCATGGGAGCCACATCCTGACTGTCACAATACAACAAAAGGATTACATTTAATTGTGTATATTAGTGCCTTCCAAATTCTTTGTTTCAGATTGATTTTGACCACAGTATATTTGAAATACAGAAGTGACGAAAGTTTAACAAATATTTGTCCGACAAAAACTTCAAAACGTAGGAAAAAGTAATAATTTCATAAGTTAAAGGGGGTAGTGTCCCCAAAATGGGTCGAAATGGAAGTTCAGCCGAGGTACCATTACCGCCTTAGTTACTTCTAGGATCATAATTTCTTGAGGCCGAAAAATTGGGTTGATCCTATTTGTATTTAAGGAGGAGATAGGTTTTTAAGATTTGGTCTTTGAGGCTCTCTAGCGGTTAAACTTGTTATCAAAAAAATCTTATACCAAGCTCATTGTCATTTTTTTGGCCGATTTAGTATAGACTATACTATACTGTATAGTCTCAACTTTTAAGCGAAATCTATTTGCGACGACTACCCCCTTAAAAGTAAAACCGGTGAACAAAGTGCGATATAAAGAGAGACTGATCTCGAAGCAAACTGTATGTCCCTTTTTTGTATCTGTAATGAAAAAGGTAGCATTTTAATCTGACCAATTAGAAGTGAGATAGAAGAAAGACGATTTGAAATAAGGAATTTCAAAAGTCAAAAATCGGTTTCAATGTGTGTAGAGAATTTTTTTGTGGTCATTTTAAGACATAGGATTTTTTGTGGTTTTGAGATTTTAATTGGTTGAAAAGTGGAAAAATTAACCTTTTAGAACCCGAGGACTCATGATTCATGAAGATAAAAAGTGGTGACAAAAATAAAATAATCTGACTCGAAAGACCTTTTCGCACCTTTAAAACATTTTTCTTTTGGAAAAAATTTTAAAACCAAAAAAATCCTGGATCTTAAAATGACCACAAAAATTCTCTACAAGATGAGCTAATAAAATCGATACCCACTTTCAAAATTTCTTATTTCAATTCGTCGATTGTTTGTGGGCGCCGAGCCGGGCCAATAAAAATGGCGGAAATCGAAATGTTACCATTTTGCATTTCAAAGTCAAAAAGGGACATACAGTATGTCACATAGACGATTTTAAATAAGGAATTTCAAAAGTGAAAAATAGGTATCGATGTTTTTAAGCTATCTTGTAAATATTTTTTTCTGGTCATTTTAAGACGTAGGATTTTTTTCGTTTATGAATTTTTTTCAAAAAAAAATGGATTTTAAAGTCAAATTTTCGATATTTTACAAGGGGTGCAAAGGCCAGTTCTAGCGACCCCGTATGAGGAACTAGAGCGCTAATTTTTTTGGCAAGTGAAAATTAAGCTTTTTTAGAATACCATTTTTTGGATTAGGATCGGCGACCATGTGGTCGACCTTAAATTAGCGGTCAAAGTGAAATCTCAAAAATTGGACCTTGAAATTGACCTAGAACTTTGACCGCTTATTTAAGGTCGACCATATGGTCGCCGACCCTAATCCAAAAGAAAAGTTTCCTAAAAAAAGCTTAATTTTCACTTTCCAAAAAAATTAGCGCTCTAGCTCCTCATACGGGGTCGCAAGGACTGGCCTTTGCACCCCTTGTAAAATCTCGAAAATTTGACCTTGAAACCAATTTTTTTTGAAAAAATTTCATAAACGAAAAAAATATTAAAGTCTTAAAATGACCAGAAAAAAATTCTCTACAAGATAGCTTAAAAACATGGATACACATTTTTCACTTTTGAAATTCCTTATTTAAAATCGTCATACTGTTAACGAACTTCAAGAGTATTCTGGATTTAAAATTATTGAGGCACATAAGTGAAAATTTAGAATACAATTAAATTTTGATCTATTTGATCAAAAAAGTGCTACCAAAAATATGCCACATAACAAAATTTCATTATGAGACTACTAAATAATTAATTTATGTTATTTATTGCTCATAATCACATCAATTATTCTTGAAGTTTTTTGACCCTATAATAATTAGTAGGGTTAGAAATATTCGGCACGACTCCCGCAAACAGATGTTTATGACTTTGTTCGAAAATTCTAATTTATGATGGCTTTCTATAGTACTCTCCAAAATACATAAAAGTTCAACTGTTGAACTCATAAAAAATGACGGACAATGGCATGTTGTGAAATGGCATGATTTGAAATAATGGCAAGTTCCAACTCCGAAATTATTTATTTGATCATTTACATTGTCTAAAACTTAGTGTCTTTAAATCATGAATACTAACTGTGGGGTGATTTTTGTTGGCAGTGACCGTCAAAAATTTAGGGCTCTTGACGGCAAAAATCTGTCAAACATTTTGTCCAGAAAACATTAGCAGTTGTGTCAAAAAATCCAGTTGCGCCTTACCCAATTTTTTTTAAAAAAAGTCCGAGTCTATTAAAGCGATTTGAAATAAGGAATAATAACGAGTAATTTACGAAAGTCAAAAATTGGTTTCGATTTTATTGGCTCGTGTTGTAGAAATTATTTTTTGACTTTCGAAATTTCTTTTTTCAAATCGTCTACGTTGAAATCTTAATCGATGTGTGAGATTTTCGATGTATTGTATTATACTAATTTTCATCATATTAATTCTATCAAACTGATTTCAAAGTTTGTAATACAAACAAACGATGTAATTGTATTTTTAAAACCATCTAGCACTCATTTTCTAGTGGCAAGTGTTCTTTTTATAAATTTATGGGGATTTTGGCCAAAGTTTGCTCGTTTTGTTCTTATAGAATTATATATCTTTATACAATTTTATAACAAAATCGACCAGTTTCTTCTGCAATTTCGAAAAAATTTACAGTAGACTAATTTTGTCCACAAGTGGCGGTAGAGCGAATTATTAGTTTACGAAAAAATTAAAAAATCCGACTCGTGAAAAGATCGACAAAATAAAATTAAGAATATTCTCAAAAAGTCAGGAACTTCTATAATCAGACGGACGCATGCATCGTTTTTCTATCTCCGACTTTCGGGTTTTTCTAGAGGCTCTACAGGCCACTCACGTCATACAAAAAATAATTTTTACTATGAACAATGTCAGTTGAAATCTCTGCTTTCCATTCTGTGCGAAATCAAAAATCTCGTGAAATGCGTCGGTTACCCCCTTAACCCAAATACTCGTGTTCAAAACAGTGACGTACTCAGCGATAGCCATATCTGGCCACCTGGCTTTGAAAAATCATATTTTTATCCGAGTATACGTTAGCGAAAATATAAACTATTTATTCCAAGGCTTCGACAATTATTTGATAGAAAAAAATGTGAAATTATATTTTTTCGGTTTTTTACGATAATTTTTTTTATGAAATCAGTTTCACATATAAATATAAAAATTATCGTCTGATAATTTGCCGCCGTATCAGACCTTTCGCGATATTTTGCTTCTTTTTCGATTGAAATCGGAAAAATTTTGATTTGTGAAAATGAAAAAAAGAAATATTATTTGATTTTATTAAAAATTTTTTCATTTTTCGGCACATACAATAAATCTTAAAATCATGGTGGCAAAATCCTTAAAATCTAATTTTTTGTCCAAAACTCATTCGAATTTTTTCAGGCCCGCGATTTCGGGTCGACAACATAATGCTTTATCTCAAGAATAACAAAAGATAGAGAAAAGATAAATCAGCCAAAAGATAGAGAATTTCAAAAACACCGATCATTTTGAATAAAAATGTTATCGGAAAAAGCTAACTTATTAAACAGAGGGCTCGCAAGTCACTTTGGCCAGATATGGCCACGGCTAAGTAGGTTAAGGGGGTGCTGGCAGTGAATTTTTACATTTCAGAGGGTTTGTACGGCTAGACAGATACAGACTGAGAATTTCTAAAACATACAATGGAAAGATCTATCCTTAATCTCGCGATTCCATTTGACACTTTAGTACCACTCACACTAACCACTTGGTTAACCACGGTCACCAGAAAGTTGACCCTTCCGGTTCTTTTGAGGGTACTTTCAAGTCTATCAGATGAACTTGAAATTGACCTTGAACTTTGACGGGTTATTTGAGGTCAAATATTGGTCGCCGACCCTCAAAAAAACGGGTACCGAAAAACGCTTAATTTTCACCTTGCCCAAAAAATCAGCCTTCTAGCTGCATAACGGCTTCTCCAGACCCGGGTTGGGGACTATTGTAAAATCTCGAAAAATTGACCGAAAAAGTGCAATTTTTTTGAAATTCTTGAAGAACATGGTAAAAGGAAATTTCTCGTTTCTCTACAAGATAGCTTAAAAACATCCAAACCCATTTTTGAGTTTTGAAATTCCTTATTTCAAATCGTCAATAGGGATAATTTTCGATATAGGCTCTGTGCTCACACGGGTTAAAGTTATGCAATAAATTTATCGTATGTCCATTTTGATTTGTAAATCCAATTCCTAATGGGTATTCTGAAATAAGTGCATATTCTGCTACGTAGCCTCTATGGCCTCAGCCCCCATTGATTGGCCCTCTTAAATCACGTGGGCGTGATGGTGTGATGGGATATCTATTAGGTAGAAAAATGCTCCTCACCGTTCACTCATTCAGCTACCGAGCCGAGTCAAAGTCGCAACCACCCAGAAAGCCAAAGGGTCAAAAGCCTTTAGAAGGGATCAACTCAAGATGAAACCTGAAAAGATTATGATGCACCCTCAAGAACACCGGTTCCTGGTAAGAAATCAGAGAAACAAAATAAACCGAGAATCTCGGTCCGAGATTCATAAATGTTTTTAGTAATAAAAAAAATTTTACGATTGTAAAATTGAATTTTTTTCAATAATAATTATTAATTTTATTTTGATAAAAAAAAATTTGCTGGTGATTTTATTAACCGGCGTGCACCTCAAACGTAGGCGCCCGCTTGCACCATTTTGGACTTTTCCCTACAACTTTTAAAAAACATATTAGGAATCCTAATTTAGGATCCGAAAAATTTATTTTTCATCATTAAGGATGTGGGGCACGATAATTGGGCTCTTTTTTACACATATTCAAGTGAAGTTTCTGAGAAACCTGGATTCAGAAATAATTAATTTTTTTTCCAAATACGTAGTACAACTCTTAAGGAAGGTGCCAGTACTATTCAGAGCATCTGATACCTCAACCTACGCTCAGAAAATGGTTTTTAGTAGGCGTCTCTAAAAGCACTAAAAAGCCTACTCCTCATTCATCTCTCATCACTTTTTATTGATATTTGCAATTTAGAATGAAGATATAAATACTCATCACCAAATGGTAGCCTTTTTCCGAAATTTTGCCTCTAGTGGTCAAAACAGCTTATTTGGGAGCCTCGNCTAGGCTTTAAAAAACTCAGTGGAAAATTCTCTACAAAATGGGGTAATCAAAAAAGTTTTCTGAGAAATCTCAATTATCGTGCCCCACATCCTTAACTGATAAAGTCTTTATTGATTATTTGTTAGTCAGATTTTTATAAGGAGTTTTCGAAGGGGGAAAGTACTCCCCAAGGTACATAATTTTTTTTTGAAAAGATATTTTACGATGTTTAATTATTTTTATAAAAATTTTATAATTTTTTATGCTTATTTTGCTCAGCCGATAAAGATCACAGAATAACATAGGTTTTCCTTTTGGATTGTTTTATTTTGTATTTCAATTAAAAAAAATCAAAGAACTAATTTTCAATAACTATTCTCCTTAAAAATTGTCAAATAGAAGAAGGTCTTTATAAGTTTCAGCCAAAAAACGTTTTTTATCGAAAAATGACTTCTGAAACTTTGGCTCCCGTTTTTTAGGACAATATCGATTATGAAGCCCGGGTAACATAAATATCTTATTCCCTATTCTTTTAACAGGCAAATAAGATATTTATGTTACCCGGGCATCATAATGGATATTTAGTACGAGCCAACTTGGCTCAGCCAAGGAATACGAAATGGAGTGATGATTTGTTCATTTTAAAATCAAGGTTAATACAAAAAATGAAAACAAAGTAGTTTAAACACGTTGTGAACTCTAGGTGTATTACATATACAAAATATTACTGTCGTTCCTTCTATAAGTTATGGACTACATGTATAACTTTAAGACTATAAAGACGCGTGACATTTAACCATAACGTTATTGTCTTTGGGTTTTTTAGTACAATATTATCAAATATCAGCCGTCTTTATAGTCCATAAGTTCTAGACGAAACCCATATTCATATTTTGTCTATTTTATACACCCAAAGTTCATACGTGTTTAAACTGCTTTGCTTTCATCTTTTTGGTATAAGGCTTTGAAAACATGATTTGAAAATGATCGAATAATTATTTACTTCGTATTATTAATGCTGACGATTTTAAATAAAAATTTCTAGTAAAAATGAATATATTTTTTATGCGTATCTTGTAGGGAATTTTCCACTGGACCTTTTCGTTCATTCCAAGATTATAATCCCTTTTTGACCACTGTAAGAATAACAACATGAATAACGTATGTCAATTTCCGCAATTCAATTAGATATAGGCTACACGGCGTTTTTTTACTCAACCCTGACAAAAGACGACCTGTAGGTATCTTCCGTCGTTGAAAAAATATTATGCTATATCATATGTAAGTGTTGCCTATCTTTTGCCATGAAGATACCTACAGGTCGTCTTTTGTCAGGGTTGAGTAAAAAACGCCGTTTTTACAAATTGTTACTATATTTTGCCTTGAGGTTTCGATTTCAACGCGTGTTTTTCTCAACACTCAATAAAAGACATGATGAATTGTAGTTTTCGATTGCTAACTCTGGCTGACATAGATTTTGAATTGCGAAATGAAAATTGCATAGAAAGAAATTCCGGCCAATAAAATATAATAATGCGGATTATTTTCGAATGTTAAGCTATCGACGATAGCCTATCGTCGACGGCGAGGGTTTAAAAATTCAATGTGCCTAGTTACCAATTTTTTATCGGCAGGAATTTCCTTCAATGTAATTTTCAATTCGCAAGTAAAAAACACATACAACTGTATACACTCTATATAAAATAAACATTAATGTATCAAAAGCTTGCTTGAGGCGGCGGTATCTTGAGCATGGCAAAAATTCCATGCGAACGATAGCTTTGACTACTGGCAAAAATAGCCTATTATCCGCCATAGATTTAACTTTGATGAATCGATGAGAATTATAATTGTAGCCTTTCAGACAACTCAAAGCACTTACTCTACCCTCATAATATATTCTAATTTGTGCTCGACTGTTTTTCTGCCATACTGACAGAAGTTGTTAAATTTAAAAAAATAGATCACACAATAGCGGACTCAGCCATAAATAGAATGGTTTATCACAGTGGGATTGAAAACTGGAGGCTTAGCTCGCCACCAGGTAAATTTTTGAATTGACTCAAATTCTTCGAAAAGCTTGGGTTAACCCATAATAAAATGAACCAACCACTGGGATTACTATTTATATTATTTTTCAAGGTCACCCGATATCCTGAAGTTTGAATGGTTACATCAGGCTTCCAAAAAGGATGGCTTTTATCCCCTTTTTATCCCGCTTCATAGCAAAAGATAGGGAAAAGTTTGGGCGTGGGCGTAAGTGTTGCCTATCTTTTGCCATGAAGAGGGATAAAAGCCATCCCTTTTGGAAACCTGGGTTAAATATAATGGTTTATCACATTGGGATTAAAAACTGTAGGTGATTTTTGTCAATATTCATTTATATTTATTCTGTTTTGTTATCGTAATGTCTGATTCATGTATTCGCACTTACTATTTAAACATGAAAGTTATGCAAATAAATATAGTTCAGTGGAATTTAAATTAACATGGCGTGATTATCGCGCCATTTTTAAGGACACGCGATTTAATCTTTGGTCTAATTTTTGAAATGGCGTGTTTTTACAGACTTATGTAACTTCCAGGAGATCTTTCAAAAAGAAACATTTGTTATATCGTAAACTTATACAAAACTGTTAGTAAAGTACATCAACTACTCGTGCTTGGAGACCAGTTATCTCAAAAGGAAACGATTTTTTCAGAACATTGCGTTTCTAACGTTTTAAACTATAAAATTAGTTTTTGCTTTTTATGCAATTTGATAAAAAAATTAGAGAGAATATTTTAATTTCTTCCTGACATACTTTTTTAACGCAAGAAAAAAAAGTTGTATCGGTTCATCTCTTTCGATTAGTTTTTTGACAATCCAGTGACCGGTAATAACCGGTTTTGTCACTAAAAAGGCCGTTTATAAATAACTGTATATATATGATATAAGATCGATTTTACGGCATTTGTCTTCAATTTTCTCGGGCAACATCATGAAAATATTTCAAATGTTGTAATATGACCCCAGTAGATTAAAACCGCCAGAAAATAATATTTGATTTTTGAAGATCTTTTAAATCTATCTGCTTTTCAAAATTCGATATCTTCCATTGATTTAAAATATGACTTTAGTTCTGCGACCGACGAAATGAGCGAAAGAAGGATTCTTTTCTATACTACAAAACTGCTCTTGCAACGATTTTGCTAGGCATGTTTTTATATGGATATTCGGACCAGGAGTTAAATCCTAAAGATGCCCACGGTAAGCTTTATTTTCAGCAAAATGAGCAAAAAAAACTAGGAAAATGTATTTTAATTTTTTTTGTTTTCCGGTGTAATTGTATTGTGGCGTGTGATATTGCCAGAAAATTAACGTCATTTATCCCATGTTTTAATTCAAGTATTATTGAGTGACCTTGCCTCAGATACGTCGGGCCATTAATGATGTAGGTTAGAATGCCTACTACAATATTCTTCCATCCAAATATTTATAAATATTTTTTTTGCAAATAAACTACTGTGGTGTGTGGTCTATAACTGCAATACGATAAAAAACCTAACTTATTTATTAGTACGTGTCCCTCCATAAGGACATATTCATGCCTTTTTAGGGCCTTTTAAATTTAGGAGTTCTTGCATACCATTTTTGATCTGCGTAAGTGTGTACAAGATTATTCTGGGGGAGTTCAATATTTGCGATAATCTTGATTTATTTAGAATAACTGGCCATATGATATGGTATGTTATTGTCTATAAATCAAGATTATAAGGTGATTTTAGGTTTAGGTCGGAAGATTTTGTATGTTGGTTTTTGACGAAACCGTGATAAAAACCCATTTTTTAAACTTCGTCATAGGTTCGGAAAACACTTTTTAGAGCATGTGCTCTTTGCTATTTCAATTTCAAATTATTTTGTGGATTTTTAAGGGATTTTCCAATAATTTTTTATATTTTTCATTTGAGAACCTTCATCGATCTATATTATGGATCTATATATATTTGAAAAACTGAGGGATTTTGATTTTTGCATGCATTGGGTCATGTTCACAAAAATCAAGTTTTCGTTTTTTGCAAGTTTTGAAAATTTGTGTGGCATACTTGCTGAAAGATACCTCGTCAGAATTACCAATGGCTTATCGATTAATCATGATTTAAATTCCTCTCACGAAAATCGAATTTTATTAATCTTCTGTGGAATTCGGAGGGATTTTTTCGAAAAATCCCTTAACAAATCCTCAAATAATTTGGGAAATGAAGCCAAAAAGCACAGTGCTGTTAAAAAAGTGTTTTCCGACCTATGACGAAGAGTTTTTGAAAACAATGAGTTTTATCACGGTTTCGCAAAACCAACATACAAAATCGTCGACTAAAATCACCTAAGGTCTATTTAGTAATCTTTGTCCTTAGTGACCTCTTCCATAATCAATTTTAGTAACTCTACGAATAAGTGATTTACACTAAGAATTAAGTGCTAAAGACAAAATATGACGATCAGACGCCAATCCAACCCTTAGAGCTGAGGTGTAAATGTGTAGCGTGCCAGTGTTTTTGCTGATCGGTTAAATATACAGTAGTAGTTATGCAACAGTATTTAGCACTTAATTCAGATCAAAACATCATCAAATTTGTACTTATTTCGCATGAAAATATTTATTTTTGGTAAAATTCCTCTGACTAATTTAGAACTTTCAGCAACTACAAACTATTTTTTTTTATTTAAAAATTCAATTATCATGGTCTGTTCTTTAATTTATAAGGACAATCTAGGAAAATTATTTTTTAGGCATAGTAAACAATCAAGAAAACTGTATATTATTAGTAAAGCGAAAGTTAACTATGTTCTTATAAACACATTCGGCAGTGGTTAACCCCCTTAGACGTCTACCCTAGGGTGATCATTTTTTTTAATTTTACTTTAACCCCGTATCCTTTAAAAATAAAAAGGACTCTGAAATAATTTATAATGTTTTCAATATAAATATTGTTTTTAAGGGATCGGGTGTCGCTGGCTAAGGCTTCATTGGAAAACTTGCTCAATTTAAAGAACAAGCCTTCAAAAAACTTTATTTAGATTTTTTCGTCTCGGATCCAAAAAATAAGCTTTTTCTTTAACACATATTTCAGGCACACATGGTTATACGGACTATGTCTCAAACTGGAACGATATGAGTTGTACAATGTGGGCTCTCCTCAACGCCTTCATCGCCTTTTTCCCTGCAGCTCCAATGCCATTTTACGGAGTTCTTTCTGGTCTTAATGCAATTGCTCCCACATTTAGCATAGGAGTCGCTGGATCATTTTGGATACTTTTGCCAGCAGATCGTCAATCTAAAGATATTGTGTCGCTTCACCAACATGGGTTTTTGGCTATTATAACTGTAGCCGACTTGCTAATCAGTGGAGCTCCAGTGAGATTTTTTCATATATTCTCTACCTGGATTTTTGCTGGATTGTATGCCTTGAATACTATGATAGTATTTTATGTATTTGGTAAGTTTCAATTATTTTATATGTGAACTACTGTGGTGTGCGTCTATAAGGACAACATGATCAAAACCTACTCGTTATTTCGAATTGTCCCTCAATATGGATGAAATGGTACAGTATGCCATGTTTAGGAAATTTTAAAGGAAAGAGAAAAAGGTCTTCATCATTTTTTGCAAAATTAAAACTTTAATTAATGATAAATGGCCTCCAGAAATTTTTGAAACATTTATGAAAAATAAGGAAATTATGGCACCAAAACCTAAAGAAAATCTGGCAAAATCTCAGCTGTCCTTATAGAGAAAACCACAGTACTCTCTCGTAGACACGATAAACTTTTTCTGGACAGGATTTGTATCAAATTCTTTAAAATTACTGCTAAATACTGAACGATTATTTTTTCAAGTTAGATTTCGAAATTTTTTGACAGCCAATATCTGGAATATTCAGCATTGATCGAGCTTTATTTGAGCCTAATCATTTGATTTTCGATAAAATGAAACCATTTGTGTTTGAGGTCATTGTCGAAAATTATTTTTGAATAATTAAAAATAAATCGCGATGACAAAATACAGACTTTGAATAGGATTTTAAAATAAATGTTTCATAATATCCACCAATATGGAAAGTTATTTTATATTTTATTTTCTTACCTTAATGTTATTAAAATAATTCTCCATATTTTAATTCATATCAAATAATTTATTTTTTTCATTTTATGAGCTGAAATCGATGATTACTGTTTTTTCACTTCATCCTTATCGCCCAGTATCTCGTTATCGAGGAACATGTCAACTAACGAACATTTTTAGGCCCAGACAGAGACGAAATTTATCCATTTTTGAAGTACAAAGAAAGTTTTGCTGGTGCCATCAAATTCGATCTCATGATGACTTTTGGTATACAATCCGTCGTATTCCTCACGCTATACTGCATTAACAAAATTAAATTTTTTGTTCACAAAAAATTGAGTAATTCGGCCGGACCGGACGGAAAAGCAGGCGAGTCACAGAATGCATTAATCAAAAAGCGCGGCTCTGGAGATAGCCGAGAAGAAATCAATTTAAATTGAAATAAAATGAAAATTTATGAAAAATTGTCTATTTATGACCGTGTGCCTCTCACTCTCTATTATTGAAGCTTGGAAAAGAAACTTCAAATCAACTAGATAAATATTTTCAAATAGATCGAGACCTCAGTTGGCCATGAAATCACACATACTAAATGTATGGTAAGATAGTTATTTGGCTAATACCGAAGATATCCAACTCTAGAAAATCAACATTAGCCCAATCACTGTCTTCCACTTATTTATATCGCTTACAGTCCCCGAGTCCAAAAATAATATTTTTTAAGAGAAAAAGTTTTTTGGACTCGGGGATCGTAATCGATATTTACCCAGCTGAGGCTTGGTCAATACTGTTTAGATGTCCCTGGTAGGGCAAATAAAAGATGTTTTCCGAAGTTCAAGTAGTTATAATTTTTATTTATTCCCTAAAGTTTGCTATTTACGCCAACTGTACTACTGTTATTATAATAAAAAACACGTACACGCGGAAACCAATCGTTTTTATATGCAAATACACTGAACTTTATTTATCGTCATCAACGAGAAAAAATGACTGAAAATTCTTCCATGAATTCCAAAGAACAACGAGTCGAAGCAAGGAACAAAATAAAAATAGTCCATGTTACATGGACCATGTATTATTGCCATTTCGTAATTGGCCATCTTATGTGATTTAGTGAAATTGAAGGCTAGAATTCGAGGTCTGAGTCAAACTTAGGGCGTTTCATGAAATTGGCCATCTGAGTAATACACCACGTACTCACAAGTTGCGAGTCACAACGTCCTGACAAAAATCTCAAAATAATTGGTTTCATTATGAAGAAACAGCTTTATTAGGTGTTAAAAATTTAAGGCGGGTTTTTCTCAGCGGTATGCAAGCTATGAAATCATTGACTCTCATTTATTTTTGAAAATTTCAAAGTCGGTTGAGCCATCTTTGAGAAAAACTCGTGCAACTGGACCACTGAAATCATCCTGCTGAAAACAAACCGCCTACAATGTAATTATTATACGTTCGAAAAGTACACCTGGCTATGAAAAGGGAATGGATCATTCCGAATGATCCCCAGAGTTTTTCATTACACCACATACTCAAACGTCCTGACAGTTTCTCAAACGTCCTGACAAAAATTTCAATTTTTTATAATTTTTCCAAACGTCCTGAGACTTTTCGATTTTGATTAAAAAAATTTTGGAAAAACAGATTAATTGGATTATTTCATCATTTCAATTGGTCCAGGTTCTGAAAATACAA
This sequence comes from Oikopleura vanhoeffeni, assembly GCA_004367855.1. Classification (NCBI taxonomy): domain Eukaryota; kingdom Metazoa; phylum Chordata; class Appendicularia; order Copelata; family Oikopleuridae; genus Oikopleura; species Oikopleura vanhoeffeni. The sequence goes on along the minus strand of SCLH01000979.1, from coordinate 38,393 downwards.
TCGACCGATGCTGTTAACCCCTGGGAATACAGAAAAAAGTTCCGCCAAGCCACAGAGCCGAAACGCTCTATTTTGGACGTTTAATAAGAAACTAAGCATTGAACCCAATTTAATTCTGCATAGGGAATTGATAAAGTAATTTTGCATCTCGATTCAATTCAATTTTGATTTATTCTAGAAATTATTTTATTAAAAAATCGTGAAAACAAGGTGCAAGGTGTGTAGGTCTTCCCGAGATTATACGAAGAATAATAAAAAATTCGTGAGCAAAATTAAAAAAAAATTAATTTTTGTACAGAATTTGTGGTGAAACTTTTGGGTATGTTGTGAACAAATTGTGCATTATGCCCGATGAGTTTTAAAAGTGTCTTTGGCTTTTGACTAAAACGAATTACCGGGTAATTATTACCCGAACCTACAATTCTCAAAATGTACTCTCCATAATAAATAATGGATCTGTAAACTAGTGCAAAATACTGTTTTTTGGTGATTCTAAAGCCAAATCGATGAATTTTGTCAAAAACAACTCGATAATCTGTTCACGATCTGTGCGGTTAATTTAAGTCATAAATCATTGTTGTATCTTAAAAAATCACTGATTTTAAATCAGGCAGGAGATACATTTTGAAATGATAATGTTGTCACTTTTGTAAGCACGGTTCTAATTCGACGAGCCATCCGTCACTTCCGATTTTTTTTAGGATGCAAGATTTTTGTTTAAATATATCAGACAGGTTATATTTGGTCCAACGATTTGTACTTGTGCGACAATAAGCCATTAAAAACCCTTAAAATGCGACGACCACCTTAATGCCCATAAGTTATTGCCAATAACTTATGGGGCACTGTGCGTTTCAAGCTAGGCCCATGGTGGGTAGCTCAAAGTTAGGTGGCTATACTCCAAGACACAGGAGAATTGTTAAGAAATGGAAGGTAGTCGCGCGAACGCAGACTACCACTATCAGAAATTGTGACTGACACTCCACCGATTTGGCAAAGAGACGCAGCCTGCGTCACGCAGGTCAACCGAGCCGTAGTGCAATGGTCCGGCCTCACCACGGCGGAACCCCCTTCGTGATCGAGGTTACCTCCAGCCAAGGTAAGTATGATTTGTAGGAGCTGACATGTCATGACACGACAAATTCAACTTAATTGTTTCTCTCGAATATTATGGTGCCTACTTTTGAGACGCGAAAACCGATAAAAAAAAGAAGAACTAGCTGTTATTTTTTCGTTTTTTAATCATTTTAGAAAAAATCCTCACACTGTATTAAATTCCATTTTCTTATTACAGAATTTTTTAATGAATATTAATATTTTTTTAAATCATTTTTGTAACTTTTTGTAGTTATTTATTTCGGGCGTAAATGAAATTTGTTCGTCTCGCGGGAATTTTACTTATAGGGCACATGAACAATCAGTGTACAAAAAATCTGAAATGTAAAAATTTAATTATGTTATTATAAATTGATTTAATAAAAACTAATTAATATTTACTTATCTAAAATCCTTGAAATTTTTTTATTTAGAAACTCATTTGGACCAGTGATTTTATAATCGAAACGAATACAGTGCCCGATATCCCTTTATCCCTTTTTGGTCAGAATGCGTAGCCACAACGGTAAAATCACACGTTAAGAAGAGTAGTGGCTACGCATTCTAACCAAAAAGTGATAAAGGGATATGGATTAAGAGCCCTAAACCGACAGATCGTGACTATTTGAAAAATGCGGAATCCGAACATTTGATCGGTTGTTCAGCCCAAATCTGACCAATGAACTCGGCCTATCCTGCAATACAGGGTTTTGATTGGATGCTAGTATCCCGCATTGTTTGTTTCATTCAAATAATTACGATCTGTCAACTAAGGGCATTTAATTTATATGTAAAATGCCCGCGAGAGGAACAAATATCATTAACCCCCGAAATGATCTACATGTGATTTGAGTCCGAACTTTAATTTTTGAATTCGTAAAATTAAAAAGAGAGAGATAGAATTTGTATAGTTTAGGCATAATTTTGTTTTTCAACCAAACTAATAAGCTAACGTTTTTCCCTACTTCAACACTCGTGTTAGTTGTTCCTAATGTTCTAAAAATTAGAAGCATCAAATTTTCGGGCATTAAAACCATATTATTTTTACATTTAAAAAAATCTCAACTACAAAACTCATATCATTGGCGGCTATGTAAGGTAGCCAAAAAATTAATAAGTTTAAGATAAACATTTTATATAAATTTATCTTGAATAATCAATTTAACGGTAGAATCGCAATTCACCGCTAAAGGCCCTATCAAAATGAAGTAGCATTCTAAATTTTCTCATCTGATTCACATATTTGCACTTTAAATCGTGTTAAAGGGTTCAATTTTAAGAACTCGAACTCAAATAGCGCATATTATCACAAATTTAACTATACTTATCTGAATTTTCAAATTACGGTCGATCAATAAAAGTGCCACGTGATATCATTCGAAACTTGCTGTAATTAAAAAAAAATAAATTTAATAAAAGATTCCCTCGATCTTTTCAAGGTGATCTGAATTAACTTTTGAAAAATACAGTACTCTTTTGGCTAACCTCTTACATAACTCTGAACTTATACGGCACTGATGCATTTTAAACCTATGTTGTAAATGGCAATATCAAAACCATTTAAATTTATTTGTATCCAATTTTAATTAAGCTTTAAAATATCGTGAATATTTTTTTTACGTCGACAAAAATATTTTTCTGGAACTTTATGAGCTAGACAAATCTGACAAAAAATAACAATATGGATCTGTGAATGAATGTCTTTTGGATAATCTATCTCGGTAAATAGTACTCCTCCAAAAATAAAGATCAGATCGACCAGAATTTATTTGTTTTTGGAAAGTATTTTTTTGTTTATGCCAATAATTTAATTAACGATTTTATTTATATTTTCTTAGATTAAAATGATCATGGAAAATTATTTCCTTGTGCTATCATTTTTCAACTTTTTTTCGTGAAAAATTATAATTTAATTGCAGTTTTAACCGTTCCGATTGCCAATCATTTAACCTTTTTTCCTTCAGGGCTGTCTTAATCTACGCAAAGTTTCTACTAGAGTGACAGGGCGCGATTACTTTTGTTTTGCTCGCCAAGAACGTCCAAGGAAACAAACGTTTAAAGTCAACCTCGACATCACAGGTAAACCAAATATAACCATTATGCACATCGGGAGACCTAATCGAAACAGGGATATTTTTTCTTGACTTTACAGGTAAACATTTTTTGAGAACAAGTCAAAAAAAATCTAACCATAATTATTTTTTTTATCGCTCGGCGACACGAGCGGCATATTTTAAAGCTCAGTGGCCCCACAATTAAAAGTAAATCACTTTATCAGTTGCGGTGCCAACACCCCTTTATTTTTGCACTCGCGGCAAAATTTTTAGAAATATTTAATTCATAAGATAAACTATGAAATACAGAGGGTGACCACCTAAGTCGGTAAGTCTGAAAACGCCTACTTGTGTGATTCAATACGAGTTTAAAGGTTATTTTATAACTTTAAAAAATTTAATCGAGAAAAACTTGTACAACAAGGAAAAATGGTCTATTTTGGTTTTATTGACGATTATCATATCCTGTTCCACCCCCTTGAATCAAAAACGATTTGTAATGTACAATACATATTGTACAACTACGTATTCGTAAACATATTGTACAACTAAGTATTGTACAATAAGAAAATCGTTTTGATTTCATGGGGTTGGAAAAGGATATACAGGGCGATATGAAGCAGAAAAAAGTTTTTCGTTCAAAAATGATAAGCGCGTAAGTCGTTCGAAATGGCGTCATATTTGACCATTTTTATATGCAGTTACAATTGGTTTAAAATAGACGCAAAAATGTGTAGAATACGTACTCCACCAAAGCGCAATCGAACAAAAATTCAAAAAGAGTAGCATTTGCGAAATTCAATTTTAAAACTAAGAGGTCCATTTATGACGCAACTTCAAAGTAATTTTTTATAAAAACTCAACGCCCACGAATTTCGGCGAATGTGGGCTCTTTCGGCGATTTGCGCACCTGAAGAATTTTAGCTAAAAATCATTGAAATTGCGTAGGTTTTTTTCGGCGATATGGGTAAATTTCGACGATTATCGGCAAATTCGGCGATATCGGGCCTCCTGTAATCAAATTTCCAAAAGTCCTAAAATGAGCAACGATTTTATGGCTCTACTTGTAGAAATTCTTTATTTGGTCATTTGGATGATTATTGGATTTTTTTTTAATTAAAAAAAATCAGAAGGAAAAATACTGCCTAATATTTATTGATTTTTTTTTTTTTGTTACTTTCTTATTACGAACTATGTAATATATATTTAAATTTGTCTGGTAATTTTTCAAGGCAAAGGCTTTTCCTATTGTTTTCTGCTAAAACAACAAACAAACCGCCACCGAAAAATTTGGCAAATATCAGTCAAACTGCGATATAACACGGTTAAAGAACTTTTTTCATAATTGAAAAATTCCGAACCCTTGAATGTAGAAATTTTATAAAAAATTCAATTACGGGGATGAAATTCAAATATTGATGTACATGAAGAATTTTTGGCACGTTTCACGCACATTTTTGTACTTATCAAAAAATATCTTTTGATTTAATCGCGTCCTCCAAGGGTCAAAGCAATCCACCTGCAGTGGCAAGAAATTAACACTTCCGAAATATGTATTTTTACGCTGAAATAGCGTATTTGTAGCATTTAGGACATTTTTCGAAAATACATCGCCACCCATCTTATTTATTATTCGGATCCTTGAAAACTTGTTCTTATGACAAATTGGGTAATGAGCTCGGGCAATTACCGGGAAGTACCGCGGGAATGAGGGTTTATTTTGGAATATAATCATGGGAAATTTTTGGCGGAAATTCCGTCGTGTTGCACAATTATTTAAAGGTCATAAATTATGACTCATAATGTTTGTCAAATAAGCCATTTTTTGTTAAACTTCGATTTAGGTTTTGTATTTTTCTTATCTATTCTTGGCGCTATTGCGAAATGACTTTTTTATTATATTTTTTTCGGCCTAAAATTATAAAAAAATAATTTACCATTTTATTTATATAATTTTAGGCCTAAAGATTAAAAACAACATAATTGACCATTGTGTTTAATATTATTTTCGGCCTGAAAATAACGAAATAAAATCCTTCTTGTCAATTAATTCCTTGACCATTTTATATAATACATTTTCCGCTAAACCAAAAAAAAGATAATTGAAGCATTTTATTTATTATATTTTTCGGCCTACAAAATTAAAAGAGAGATAATTGACCATTGTATTTAATATTAATTTTCGGCCAAGAGAAATAACGAAATAAATGTAGGCTTTTTAATTCGTTTTCAATTTTGCCATAACTCATAAGAGGTGACGAAAGTTTTGGAGAAAAATTGTCAAATAGATTTTTTGTGTTAATACTTCGGATTGTGTTTGTATTTTCATTTGTTTTGTTTGGCAAGATTACTACATGGATACTGAGTCACAACCATGCCAAAATAGTAATTTTATTATTATCAAAAGGGAACATATTTTTTTGTCAAAACTTTGGTAACTTAAAAATGATGTCGATTATGGTCCCAATATGACCCGAAATAGTTTATTGTTGGGTAATCCAATATTAGCAGTTGGATACTGAGTACAACTATGAAATAGTAATTTTATTTATTATCAAAAGAGAAAATATTTTTTTGTCAAACTTTGGTAACTTAAAAAATGATCGTCGATTTATGGTCCCAATATGGACCCGAAATAGTTATTGTTTTGGGTAATCCAATCAATTTTACACAGTAAGGAGTTTCCACGGCTGCTTTTTAAAGACTGGCCCAAAAATCCGCGGTTAAGCTGATCTCTTACGTTAAAACCAAAATGCACTAGTTTATAAGTTCCGAAAATGAGCTCTCTTTTCCGCTAAGTTGAGTGTCCCTCAAACCAAAAAAATTGGGGGTAAGTGGCAGAAAGTTTATTCTTTTTATTTTGATTTGGTAAAATATCCTTAAACCTCAGGGACCGTCTTTCATGTGGAAAAAATCTTTAGGTAAAATGACGCGAAATTTTTTTTTGTAAAAACGATGTTAATTCCAGCTGGGTCAGTGGGTTATCTACATGGTTACGATGCGAAAATATTTCACAAATTTATATTTTCTTTGAATTTTGAAGGTGTCCATTAAAAACCGGACCGTGGTTGTTGCTTGAAATAACTAAACTGGCAAAGGCCATAATGCCGGTTTTTCATATAAGAATTTAGAAATTGATGTATGAAAAAATCGAAATCTAATCTACTAAAAAATAATTTTTCAGTAAACCTCAATGAACAAGATAAACATGAAGATTTTGTGAATACTGATTATTATTAAACAAATTTTTAACAAAAGTTATATTGAGTTTACCAACAACTTTCAAAAATAATTTATTTTTTTCAGAAAGTATGCCGCGCAAGCGCTGGACCAATGGGATTATTATGAGGCGTTTACTGGTGGCGTTATTGGCTGTAGTTTTTAGCTGTTGCCGTATGTTTTTGCTAAATAGATGGATTCAGCGCCGAAGATGTAAGTGAAAAAGTATATCCTAATTACGAAGGCAAGGGTAGATCAAAAATGCCTAGGTAAAATACAAACCAATTACAAAGTAAAAATTACAAGGTAAAAATACAAACCAATACAAACGAGAGTGAGACGGGTCAACGCAACAACCAATCAAATCCCTGAATTGAACACACAATTGGTTTGTATTTTTACCTAAGGCAATTTTAGATCTACCTTCCTCGTAATAGGATATAGATCGAGGAAAAAAACTCATATGGATAAAGAAGCCTTGACCAAACACGATCGTGACTTTTTTGAATGATCAAATGCGAGTATATGACTTGGGCGGCTACCAAAATTTTAGCCGATATTCACTGGTTTTACTTTTCAAATTCAGGGGTTTTTATTGGTGCAGGGACCGCGTCGTTTGTATCTTTCAAATAGTCACGACTGTCGGTAGAGGGCTCTTAATTTATATACAGAGTAAACTTAAATCATCGAAAGTACTTTCCAGTTATTACAGTATAACTTATACCTTCTTTAGAAATTTTATAATTAATCTTTGCAGACCAAAAAATCTAAAGTTTTTGTGGTTGAAGCGTTGAATTATACAGCTATAATTGTATAGCCAGTTATCGGGTGTGCTCTCTGAGTGACCAAAATTTTGGTCACTGTACAAAATTCGACCAATCAAAATGGATTAATATTGAAATTGAGAGTTGTTTGATTGATTGCATTATTTGAAAAAGTTTTTTGGTCACTGAGAGTACACCCATTCCAATATTTAGATTTAAGTCAAATTTTCGTGTTATCTACAAGAATAAGCCACTTCTCCATAATATATATCCCCTTTCAAAAACACGGGGGGTGAGAAAACGACGCTTCATTTCAAAATCATCCGATTTAGTCTTAATAGCTCAACTTAGCACAATTTATCTAATTAATATAAACAATTACAACTGTTTTTAATAGGACCAATGATTTTATTTTTTTTGCTTACAGATTACTGAAATTGTTTAATTATTAGTTTTTGTTAAAAATAGAAACAAAGGTTTAGAAAAAAATAGAACAATGTCTGATTCGGACCAATTTTCATTTTTTTATTATTCACTAGATTTGTGCACAGTTTGAGCTATCCCTAAGAACTAAATCGGATGCCCCTCGTTTTTGAAATGAAAGCGTCGTTTCTCACCCCCCGTGTTTTGAAGGGCCCAAATATCGTCAGAGGGCAAAGGGATATATAAACTTTTCATGAAGTAGGCACGACAAAATTCGACACCGTCCCGATTTCAATTATTTGGAGCACTTTTGTCGGTTTCTAAAATTTAAGCACGAATAAAATATGTAACATTTTGACAACTGTTCTTGTGGCGAAGAAATAATAAATATTTTTTGCTCTCTACACTCTGTATATTAATTTCGCAATTAATTCATTCATCATCAGTAAGGTAATCATAGGGTTAAACAGGGCAAAATATGCCCATCTTTGTGCTGAAAAATGTGTTTTTTTCACTGCATAATTTTTTCCTTTGTTTACACACTATATATAACCGTACTGATGATGAATGAATAATTCGTAAATTAATATACAAATTGAATGAAAACAAATTAAAATAAGTCTTTTTTTTCCCAATGGCGATTTCGAAGCATAATTTCATGGAAATCCGATTTCATTTTTTCAGCATTGTTTGATGATTTTCAAGTAAAACTTGAAAAAAAAATTGCAGTCAGTAAAAAAATATTCAAAAATAATTTTGGTACTAGTCATGTTTCTGCAAAAAAACTTTTGTCGTGCGTGAATTTCAACGCGTTGAAAATTATTTTTCTGACCATAATAATCTGAAGGAATTTTCGCCATAAAGTGAATGCGCAATCCCGCAACTAGTGTCAAAAACCATTGATTATGACGATCCATGTATTTTTGACATATAATTTCCGCCGCGTCAAAAAATGGCCACAATTATCAATTAGATATGCGCTTATTCCGTATAATTTTTTCATGCTAATTTTCACGTTGACCTGTTTTTATCGGGTTTTGAAAACCCAAATTCGGGACTTTTTGTTATAAAAAAGAAATTGGAATTAACGGCTTGAAAATCTGCTACTTGGTCCAAAAACTGACCAGTTGGTTTTAATTTTTCGTCAGACCAAATTTTGTTTTTAAATGTGCATTATGGCGAATTTTGTCAGTAACGAAGAAAAAAAATATATTTCTCCAGTTAAATAACAGAATTTTACGAGAATTATTGATCTACGTTTGAATATCCTTTCCCCAACCAAAATGGCCTTTCAGAAGTTAATAGAAGGTGTCACACCTTTCGGCTTTTGGAAACGCAACATCATTGAAAGAGAAATCGAAAATAAATTGGGTACGAAACAAACAATTTTTAACAACTTTTTTCTTCAAACAAACTTTTAATAAATCTCAGATGTTTTTTTGAAACAAAATGGAAAATGGTCCGATTTCGGGGCTCAATTTCTTTTGTTAATTTTTTTTCCAAATATACATATGTGTGGTCATTTTTTTGGGAAAAGGTTAAATCCCCTAAGAACTCAATCGAATGATGCGGTTTTCTAAAAGCTTGCTACAAAGTTGGCCTATAAAATTTTTGTTCGGTTGGATCTACGCAGAAAACGCTTATTTGCTAGAAAAAATCTTATCCCTTAGATTTTGCAAATTTAATAAACTTATATTTTAGCGGGCAATTTACACAACGGAAGCAAATCATTCGCGACGGCTCCGATAGACTCCTAAACGAACAATTACAACGGTAAACGGTCCTTAACTATCTCAAAATTGATAAAAAAATATCTAAAATTTAAACCATCTAAATGATAAAAAATTTCCGATAAAATAATTTTTTTCAAAATAGTTAGGACCGCACCCCAGCCGCAGCGAAAAAAGAATATTTCATGTAGAACACGTCGCACAATCCCGCCCCACAAGCGACCGACCTACACTCAATTGAAACTAAACTTCACTTATAAGAGAGCTGACTCTTTAAAGGGAGGGTAAACCTCTTGTTCAAGCCAGTTTGAAATTGTTTCAATTATTACAATTCAAACTTTTCCGATCAAATGCTTGCCGATATAACCAATTCAGCGTATCTTAAAAAGCCCAGGCAGTTTTGAATTTCTGCTCGACATTTGGGGGTTTTCAATCTCCACACTTCAGCTGGGTTATTTAGCTTAATGCCTGCTTGGCTTTTGAGAGGCGAAAATTTATAAAGCTCGTACACTTTAAAATATATATTTTTATTTGTAAAAATGGAAAAAACATTAATCGTTATTTCTTCATCAGTTCAATGTACACAATCTCAACAATGTAAATAAAAGTTTAATGTTGGGTATAATAATAGTAGTTTCTGTGCAAGGTATCAAAAGGCGCGCTAACATGTAAACGATTTTTGTGAAGTATCGATTAGACAATTAACGAAAAAACGCTTCAAAATTTTTGTAACAAAACGGAATTGGAGTTAACAATATTACCAGAACTCTTGAAAGCAAATTTCTCATTTTAATTGTTCAACAATGTTTTTCTTCAGGATCTATAGCTGCAATACGAACTTCTGATGCAATTGTTTTTCAATTTTGCTTCGAACGATGAGGAAAAAAAAGCTTTGCGGAGCTTCGACTTTTTTCGGTCAAAAGCAATCTCTTCTCACATTTTTTAGAAGAAATTTTTCAGGAATCGTGCAAGGCTGGTAATTTTCACATTCGTACGCAAAATCCTCAAAAGTCATCGGAAAAATAATTTAAGGTATTTGCATCAACTTTCATGATACTTTTTCCCACGGAACGTCCATCTCAAAACGCTTACTATCTCTATAGGCGCGTGTTCGACATCCCATGATTTGTCTAAGTGATTGTCTTAGTTGTTTGAGTGGATTACACACCGATTAAAATTTAGCCGGTTCCATTATCAAGACCCTTACCTATAATCATATTGACGATAATACACTAGGAACATTAGTGGGATCGAACACGCGCTATAGAGATAGTAAGCGTTTTTTGAGATGAGTTCCGTCGGGAAAAAGGATATTTGAGGGTTGGTTTTTGCGACTTCCTTAGAGCAAAATTTAGGAGCAAATAACAATTAAATTTTTTACCACATAAAATTTTATTGCAGTATTAAAATATTATTAGTATTAAAAGTAGGAGAAAGGATCGGAAGTTTAATAGACGCAGCTAAGTAATTTCTCCATCACGCCTATGATTAATCTCAATACACGTAAATCTCGCAAGTGAGATAACTGGAAGTTGGCACAGTAACAGTACTTCTGCAATTTTGGGTCATAATAAAGCTTTCCTCATACTGCCCAAGCCGCGCCCAAGTTTTAGAGTTCCGGGTTCTTAACAGGATTTTTAGCGATAATCAGCAGTTTATTCGATAACCGCCTAAGGAATCCGAAATGAAATATACACAGTTAGGTTTAAACTTAGAGCCCGTGGTGGATGATTCTTAATTATGTAGCCTTGACAGGAAATTTGGAGCAAGCAAAAATTTGGGAGCTGGCGTTTGATTGGTTTAAAATTACTGGTTGAGTCATTGTTTGTATGGCTTTTGAGCGGACCCACAAAACTAAGCCAATTCTTCCTCTTCCCTTTTTCTGCTGGATCAGAGAGCGGGTCCAGCTAAATGCCATACCAACAGATGACTCCAACCAAATGAGTTTCTAAATTATAAAAAATTTCAAAGGATTTTAGATAAGTAAACATTAATTAGTTTTTAATTAAATCAATTTATAATAACAGTTTTGTTTAACATTTGGATAGATCAGCATACGACGAAGCGTCTTCATCTTCGTTTTAACGAATGCGGATAACCTCAAAATCAACTCAAAACTACAAACTTTACATTCGGAAAAGCTTAGAATCCCAAAATTGTTTTTCTAAGGTGATCCTGACTACTGAAAACAAAAAATGGTAACAGTGTTCGTAGAGGGCTCATATTCAAAATTCAATTTTTAATAATCGAGCAATTTTTCCAAACTTTTGTTGTCCGGCGTTAATCGGACCACTCAAAACGAAACATAACCATGACAAACGTCAAAAAGGCCAAAAGTCGGTACACAGTTCATAATTTTTTGATTTATTTTCACAAAATTTTTTTCGCGCACAAGATGAGACACTTTTCTTTCATTTAAGACATTTTCGGGTTTTCACTTAAAAAAACCGTGAAAACCGCTGTAGGCAACGTCAACAACCTTTTTGGCATCTAACTTCGTCTTTAACGCATTATCACCTTTTTTTTCGATTTTTCCTTCTAAGTCCCGTGGTGCCGGTCCTTTGATACCGAAACTTGAAATCGGAAGTATTTTTTTTTTTCGAGCAGATTGAATATTTGCAATCCACCCATTACATGACAAGTTTGGCTGCTAAAAAAAACATGAAGGTACGTGTAGCCTTGGTCGTACTTATATTGAATTTTGCAACACTTCGGTCATTCGAGTCGTATAGGGCAACCGTTGTTTATATGAGGTCTTGGATTTATTACTTGATTTGCTGAAACTCGATAAAACTCAGGAATCCAGTGCAGGTCTTTTCGTGAAAAAATTATCGAAAAGGAACAGCATGTCTTTTTTGTCTTGCAAATGAAAATTTTCACTGGAAAGAATTTCCTGTCCAATAAACAAATGGTGAACGTAGGCGGATACGTTTTGAAAGCCAAGCTATCGTTAATGGCGAGGGGTTTAAAATATAATCCGCCTGTGGAACCATTTTCTTTTGGCGAGAATTTCTGCCAATGCAATCTTCATTCCGGCAAGGTCAAAAAAAACACATACGTAAATACCGTCCGTAATATGACGCATGTGGTTCTATTGCAAATAAAATAAATTTCATGCGAATAGAAAAGTTTCGGATGCTTTCTTTTTATATTGATTAGCAAGCTCAGATCTGGATAAAAAATGAGCTCTACAAATGTCACATTTGGAACAATCATCTCATTTTTCAGAACGATAACTAAATCTCTTCGTCAAGTTTTGGCAAAAGTGCCATGAAAATTCGATACATGTGATTTACACTTTGTTTGTAGGAAATAATTGACCACACCTCGAGACGTTATACCGTTTCTTGATGTTACTAAATATGTTGCTGGGCCAGCTTGTACTGAATAAAATAGCGCGGCATTCACCACATTTGTATTGTTTTCTTGTTCTTTAGGCCACTTTTATTTTCTTCGATACGATATTTTCGAGGACATCGTGCACTTTTAAAACATGAGCTTGACATTTCTTTTTTTCGGTATAAAACATTTTGCACATTTTGAGCATTTGAATCGAATTCCGTAGATGGAATTGTGTTATGGTGGTTTTTCAGCTGGAATTTATAAGAGTAACTTTTTTCGCATAATTCGCAATTATGTAAACTTGGGTGTGTTCTTTTGGGTGTTTCAATAATATCATCATTTTTCAGCTTATAATCAGCATGTGATCTATGGATGTGTCGGCATGAGGTAAGTTTTCTAATGAATAAATACAAATACGCTATAATCTGAAATTATGCTTGCTCGGTCTCGTGAAACTTTGACGTCAGAGAACACGTCTAGGACCTGTTTTTGATTTGGTTAATACACGAGAGTCAATGTTTATTGACCAATGAAATCACGCGATTCTTTAGGTCTTCTGACGTCAAAGTTCTACGAGACTAGCAAGTATAATTTTAGATAGTTTTTACTGGATCTCACGCGGTGAAAAATAATTTCGGGAAACTGGTTAATATAATAATTTGTCATTATGAAATTTATGGCCATATATGAGTCCAAATTTGTTAAATTTAGCATTAAATTTGCTGAATTGACAAAGATTAGGACATTATGTGAAAATGATCTAATTGACCTGCAAATAAATTTTAATTTTGACATTGGTGTGCATTATTTTTCTCCAAGATAACGGGCTGGCGCCCGATCTTTTCGAAAAAAAAATATTATGCAAGGAGGTACAATGTCATTCAAATTAATTACGAATGTAAGTTATGACATTTCCCCTCATAATATAAATTTTTCAACAATTATAGTTTCTGGAAAAAAACTTTGGGAAAACTTATCGATGAAATATTATATTATTGCAGAAATAACTATCTAATGTAAAACACCTCTAGCATTGTTGTAAAATAGATTCAATGACTCATGATTAAAAATATTTATGATGAAAAAATTTCCTCTCTAAAATTTGAAGCTAACATGAGTTATCTGATGTGGATTGACGTACATTGCTAAATCAGAATTAACTGACGAGAGAAAAAATACCGCGCCTAGCGATCAGTATTGCATCGACCAATGTTGTTATGTGTGACACCAATGATTCATGAAGCAAATTGATATTTTTGGTCGTCACAGATCAAAAATGCATTTTAACAAAACTTTGAACTCGAGAGCCAAAAATACCGCCCATAGATTCGTCAAGATGCGGTTTTAAAAATAAATGATTATTCGAAATTTTAGTCTGTATTTTTATGTAAAAACTGATTGAACTACTCGTACTAGCGGATTATCTATCTTACTTTCCTGAGCAAATGTCTTTCGGGATGATTCACAGTATATCCTGTCAGCATTGTGATTTTGAATACATTTGTTAATTTTCAGGATCCAAAGAAATTTTTTGCGGAAATATAGCTTTTATGGTGGATTTTGAGGATATGGGCTTTGCATTGATGCCTGGCATTAAAAATTCGTTCACATTCTGAGCACCTGAAACGAATTTGTCCATGGATGGCTTCTTATGCTTTTTAAGTCCACTGGAATTATTCTTGAAAATGCCCCGAACAAATTGTACACTGCTCCAGCAGCGTTCAGAAGGTCCCGCTTCTAGCGTGGGAAATTACGCGTCTCTGATTGGCTTCTAGATTGGCCCCTTAACATGATTGGAATAGATGACGAGCTCTTTTGTGTAAAACGTCGGTGCCCTCTTGAGTGGATTGTAATTTGCTTGCTAAGAGTTAATGAACCATCAAAGATTTCATCGACAGAATTTTCGATAAATTCGGGTTCGATTTTGATTTTCTTTTGAACTGGCCTTATTTCAGTGTGGACGAATCGATCTGTGTTTTTTTGTTCAATTTTTTGAGAGCAAGAAAAAATTCTTCAATTCTTGTTATTTTCTGAATCATCAAATAATTTTCGTTTTTTACAGTCTGAGAAAATTAGATATTTTCGTATAATTGTCAGAATGTAACCGAGAGCGGTTTCTTCATTTTAAAAGCTTGAATTCCAGAACTTATTTCTTCCATAATACTGAAATGTCATCGTCTTCTAAGGGTACAGTGAAATCATAGTTCTCTACAAGAAGTCAAGTAAATTCATCTTATTTTTTCTTTTTTTTTGTATTTGTATAATCTTTTATATCAGATTCACGATTTTATCGGAACCAATCAGAAAAGAGTATAAAGTTTGCGCTCCATAATACTATGGCCACATAGTGGTTGATGACGTGGAAGAAGCCTGATTACTGATCACAATGATTGGTTGACACAATCTCAGCCATCAGGTGCCACAGTATTATTGCTGTTCCGCCCTTTTCATAAATTATCGTTTAGTAACATCAGTAGCTTTTATTTCGGCAAATTAAATTTTCTAACATACACCCATACTCAAACGTCCTGACACCTATGATTTGACAATTGTTGTTTTGCAAAAGTGTCAGGACGTTTTGCCGATAAGTACAGTGCAAGACGTTTGAGAACTGTCAGGGACGTTGAGAAACTGTCAGGACGTTGTCACTTACACCTTTTTTATGGTCATTTTATTTTGAAAATTAGTTTTTTTTAGGTTTATTATTCAACTTAAGGGGTGGCCATCGATCCAGAAGATTGGTAAATTCTTTCAGAGCGATATATGGAATAAAAAAAAGTGTGAAAATCTATTTTTTTTAATTTTTATCTTCAATAAAGTGTCCATTCTTGCAAACGTTTATTATTTTCAATTTCTTAACACAACTAACTATCTGTAAAATATTTAAAAACACTTTTAATTGGAACTCCATTTCCAACTTACCCGACCATAGATTTTTCGAAGACGATATTAATAAACTTCAGATCAGTCGGGTGTAATGCGCTAAAAAGTCTGTTTCTTTGTTGCTTATTAAAAATTTTCCTTGATCATGATAAGTTTTTTCAATGAAAAATGGTCAAAAATGGCATAAAGTAGAGAAAAACGACTTTCGGATATTTAATAGATACAAAAAATCAAATAAGTGATTCTACATTATTTTTTTATTGGGAATTCGAAAACCAAAAATTGAAAATTTTGGACATGATTTGCGGAAATTTTCATAATTTTCCATAAAATTCGGCAGAAGATGAAAAATAAGATTTTATGATTTTTCAAACAGCTGTCAGAAAATATCAGACATGCACGAAAAAAGTTAAAGTGGCTTTTTTTTTTATTTATTCACAGATTTCAAAAAAATAATAAAAAAACATTTTGGACAAAAAGGGAAAAATTGCGGAAATTTCATAATGCTTTGATTTTTTTC
>SCLH01000979.1:4060-22342 GCA_004367855.1 Oikopleura vanhoeffeni | reverse complement strand
CAATTTTGCAGGAACTTTTGCAAAAGTGTCAGGGACGTTTGCGAAAGTGTCAGGACGGTTTGCCGAAATGTCAGGAAGACGTTTGAGAACTGTCAGGACGTAATTGAGAAACTGTCAGGACGTTGTCACTTACACTTTTTATGGTCATTTTATTTGAAAATTAGTTTTTTTTAGGTTTTTATTCAACTTAAGGTGGCCATCGATCCAGAAGATTGGTAAATTCTTCAGAGCGATATATGGAATAAAAAAATGTGAAAATACTATTTTTTTAATTTATCTTCATAAAAGTGTCCATTCTTGCAAACGTTTATATTTTCAATTTCTTAACACAACTAACTATCTGTAAAATATTAAAAACACTTTTAATTGGAACTCCATTTCCAACTTAACCCGACCATAGATTTTTTCGAAGACGATATTAATAAACTTCAGACTTGTCGGGTGTAATGCGCTAAAAAGTCTGTTTCTTTGTTGCTTATTAAAAATTTCCTTGATACTGTAAGTTTTTTCAATGAAAAATGGTCAAAAATGGCATAAAGTAGAGAAAAACGACATTCGGATATTTATAGATACAAAAAATCAAATAAGTGATTCTACATTATTTTTTTAGTTGGGAATTCGAAAACTAAAAATTGAAATTTTGGACATGATTTGCGGAAATTCATAATTTTCCATAAAATTCGGCAGAAGATGAAAAATAAAGATTTTATGATTTTTCAAACAGCTGTCAGAAAATATTCAGACATGCACGAAAAAAGTTAAAGTGGCTTTTTTTTTATTCTATTCACAGATTTCAAAAAAATAATAAAAAAAATTTTGGACAAAAAATTGCGGAAATTTCATAATGCTTTGATTTTTTTCGAAAATTTTACGAATTCAAAATTAAAGTTCGGACTCAAATCACATGTAGTTCATTTCGGGGTTAATGATATTTGTTTCTCTCGCGGGCATTTTACATATAATTAAATGCCCTTATTGACAGATCGTAATTATTTGAATAAACAAACAATGCGGATTATAGCATCCAATCAAAACCCTGTATTGCGCATAGGCCGAGTTCATTGGTCAGATTTGGGCTGACAACCGATCAAATGTTCGGATCCGCATTTTTCAAATAGTCACGATCTGTCGGTTAGGGCTCTTAATCCATATCCCTTTATCAATTTTTGGTTAGAATGGTAGCCACTACTCTTTTTCACGTTGTGATTTTACCGTTGTGGCTACGCATTCTGACCAAAAAGGGAGATATCGGGCACTGTATTCGTTTCGATTATACAATCACTGGTCCAAATGAGTTTCTAAATACAAAAATTTCAAGGATTTTTAGATAAGTGAATATAATTAGTTTTTATTAAATCAATTTATAATAACATAATAAATTTTTACATTTCAGATTTTTTGTACCTGATTGTCATGTGCCCTATAAGTAAAATTCCCGCGAGACGAACAATTCATTTACGCCCGAAATAAAATACTACAAAAGTTACAAAATGATTTAAAAATATAATATTCATTAAAAATTCTGTAATAGAAAATGGAATTTAATACAGTGTGGTTTTTTCTAAAATGATTAAAAAACGAAAAAATAACAGCTAGTTCTTCTTTTTTTTATCGTTTTCGCGTCTCAAAAGTAGCACCATAATATTCGAGAAGAAAACAATTAGGGTATCCCTGCTCCTCGACATTTTCTGCAGTTATTATGTCATAAAAATGCACCAAATCAGTCGTTGATGTTTTAACAGCACAAAAAATCCAAATAACGAACAAAAAAAAATTTCTGGAAAATTTGCGTTTTTCGATTTTGTTCAAGTATTTTCCTCAAAATTATGTTCAAAAATAACGTTGTGTCAATTTGACCACAAAACTTCGAAAAATATTGGGTGTTGACGTAAGCCAAACTTTTCTTCAGTGTTTCCTCAGCTTTCGTTGAGCCTACTTGTCGAAAAAATCAAAGCACATTTTTTTCGGTAAATTTTTCGACGTGACCTTGAAAAAAATTTCATATTTTTTGTTTTGGCGTCGAAATTGACAAAACCGTCTCCTACAAAGTGTCCTGTTTGTTTTAGAGCTAGTGCTGTTGCAAAAGATTTGTAGTAAATAATTTGAAATTTAACCTAGCGAGGAGATAGATATTCCCATTTAAAAAGTCCAAAATACCGGTTATTTTGGAACCGTTTTTACGTATTGCTAAATAAATATTAGCACTTATCGACAAAAGCGCCTCCTTCAAGTTTTGTATAGCTAATGTATACAGGTTATGTTTAAAATGTAGGTAATTTAAAAATATACCTCAGAGGAGTACGGATTTCCGTTTTGGCTTAGTGGTGCTCTTGTGCCGCTAATGTGTGAAGGAGTGTGGTACATACAAAAAGAGTTTTGGTCAAATCTGTTTTCGCAAGTGAATGCTAGTTCTACAAACTGGCTAATCTGGAATTATTGATCCTTGGAGGGCCCTGTTGCGGCTTATTTCTATCGAGAATATGTTCAAATTTATGAGCAGGGATACCCTTAAGTGAATGTCGTGTTCAGCTCCTAAAATCATACTAACCTTGGCTGGAGGTAAACCTCGGATCACGCAAGGGGTTCCTTCCGTGGTGATGGCCGACCATTGCACTACGGCTCGGCTGACCTGCATCTCTGTTTGCAATCGGTGGAGTGTCAGTCACAATTTCTGATAGTGGTAAGTCTGCGTGCGCGCGACTACCCTTTACCATTGCTTAACAATTCTCTCCTGTGTCTTCGGAGTATGGCGATACTTATAGCCACCTTAACTTGAGCTACCCACTCATGGCCTAGCTTGAAACGCACAGTGCTCCCATAAGTTATTGGGCCAATACTTATGGGCATTCAGGAGTCGTCCGATTTTATTGTCGGCAACAAGTACCAATTCAAATCATAGGTGTCAGGACGTTTGAGTATGTGGTGTATGTTAGAAAATTTAATTTGGCCGAAATAAAAGCTACTGATGTTACTAAACGACTAATTTATGAAATAAGGGCGGAACAGCAATAATACTGTGGCCACCTGATGGCTGATGATTGTGTCACAATCATTGTGATCATGTAATCAGGCTTCTTTCCACGATCATCAACCACTATGTGGCCATAGTATTATGGAGCGCAAACTTTATACTCTTTTCTGATTGGTTCCGATAAAATCGTGAAATCTGATATAAAAGATTATACAAATACAAAAAAAAGAACAAAAATAAGATGAATTTACTTGACTTTCTTGTAGAGAACTATGATTTCACTGTACCCTTAGAAGACGATGACATTTCAGTATTATGGAAAGAAATAAGTTCTGGAATTCAAGCTTTTAAAATTGAAGAAACCGCTCTCGGTATACATTCTGACAATTATACGAAAATATCTAATTTTCTCTCAGACTGTAAAAAACGAAAATTATTTGATGATTCAGAAATAACAAGAATTGAAGAATTTTTCTTTGCTCTCAAAAAATTGAACAAAAAAACACAGATCGATTCTGTCCACACTGAAATAAAGCCAGTTCAAAAGAAAATCAAAATCGAACCCGAATTTATCGAAAATTCTGTCGATGAAATCTTTGATGGTTCATTAACTCTTAGCCAAGCAAATATACAATCCACTCAGAGGGCACCGACGTTTTACACAAAAGACTCGTCATCTATTCCAATCATGTTAAAGGGGCCAATCTTAGAAAGCCAATCAGAGACGCGTAATTCTCCCACGCTAGAAGCGGGACCTTCTGAACTGCTGCTGGAGCAGTGTACAATTTGTTCGGCAGTTTTCAAGAATAATTCACGTGGACTTAAAAAGCATAAAGAAGCCATCCATGACAAAATTCGTTTCAGGTGCTCAGAATGTGAACGAATTTTTAATGCCAGGCATCAATGCAAAGCCCATATCCTCAAAATACACCATAAAAGCGATATATTTCCGCAAAAAATTTCTTTGGATCCTGAAATTAACAAATGTATTCAAAATCACAATGCTGACAGGTATAACTGTGAATCATGCCCGAAGACATTTGCTCAGGAAAGTAAGATAGATAATCCGCTATACCGATGTAGTCATATCAGGTTTTTACATTAAAAAATACAGTCTAAAAATTTTTCGAAAAATAATCATTTATTTTTAAAAACCGCATTTGACAATATGAGGGGTATTTTTGGCTCTCGAGTTCAAAGTTTTGTTAAAATGCATTTTTGATCCTGTGACGACCAAAAATATCAATTTGCTTCATGAATCATTGGTGTCACGTAGCATAACAACGATTGGTCCGCCCGCGCCGATGCAATCTGATCGCTAGCGGCGCGGTTGACAGTTATTTTCTTCGTCAGTAATCTGATTTAGCACCATGTACGGTCAATCCACATACAGATCAACCGGCTCGATGTTAGCTTCGAAGGGATGTGTTAGCAGGCAAAATGGAAATTTTTTCACTCATAAATATTTTTATATCATGAAGTCATCTGGATAACTTTACCATTTTTTTCAACAGAGCCCTGCAAGAGGTGTTTTATAACATTATGATTAGATTATTTCTGCAATAATAATAATATTTCATCGATAATTTTCCCAAAGTTTTTTTCCAGAAACTAATAATTTGTTGAAAAATTATATTATGAGGGGAAATGTCCTAATTGACATTGCGTAATTAATTTGAATGACATTTGTACTGTGTGCATAATTTCATAATGTTTTTCGAAAAGATCGGGCGCCAGCCCGTTATCTTGGAGAAAAATAATGCACACAATGTCAAAATTAAAATTTTATTTTGCAGGTCAATTAGATCATTTTCACATAATGTCCTAATCTTTGTTCAATTCAGCAAATTTAATGCTAAATTTAACAAAATTTGGACATTATGGCCATAAATTTCATAATGACAAATTATTATATTAACCAGTTCCGAACTATTTCACCGACGTCGCGTGATTTCATTGGTCAATAAACATTGACTCTCGTGTATTAACCAATCAAAACAGGTCCTAGACGTGTCTCTGACGTCAAAGTTTCACGAGACCAGCAAGTATAATTTCAGATATAGCGTATTTGTATCTTATTCATTAGAAAACTTACCTCATGCGACACATCCATAGATCACATGCTGATTATAAGCTGAAAATTGATGATATTATTGATAACACCCAAAAAGAACACACCCGAAGTTTACATAATTGCGAATTATGCGAAAAAAGTTACTCTTATAAATTCCAGCTGAAAAACCACCATAACACAATCCATCTAGGAATTCGATTCAAATGCTCAAAATGTGCAAATGTTTTTACCGAAAAAAAGAAATGTCAAGCTCATGTTTTAAAAGTGCACGATGTCCTCGAAAATATCGTGATCGAAGAAATAAAAGTGGCTAAAGAACAGAGAAAACAATACAATTGTGGTGAATGCCCGGCTATTTTATTCAGTACAAGCGGCCTCCAGCAACATATTTATGTAAAACATCAAGGAAAACGGTATAACTGTCTCGAGTGTGGTCAATTATTTCCTACAAAACAAAAGTGTAAATCACATGTATCGAATTTTCATGGCACTTTTGACCAAAAACTTGACGAAGGATTTATAGTTATCGTTCTGAAAAATGAAGATGATTGTTCCAAATGTGACATTTGTAAAGCTACATTTTTTATGCCAGATGAGCTTGCTAATCATATAAAAAGAAAGCATCCGAAACTTTTTCTATTCGCATGAAATTTAGTTTTATTTGCAATAGAACCACATGCTGTCATATTACCGACGGTAATTTACGGTATGTGTTTTTTACTTGCGGAATGAAGATTGCATTGGCAGAAATTCTTGCCAAAAGAAAATGGTTCCAAGGCGGATTATATTTTAAACCCCTCGCCATGTACGATAGCTTGGCTTTCAAAACGTATTCCGCCTAGTCACCATTTGTTATTGACAGGAAATTCTTTCAGTGAAATTTTCATTTCGCAAGAAAAAAAGACATGCTGTTCCTTTTCGATAATTTTTTCACGAAAAACTGCACTGATTCCTGAGTTTTTATCGAGTTTCACAAATCAAGTCAATAAATTCCCAGAACCTCAATAAACACTCGGTTGCCTATACGACTCGAATGACCGAAGGTGTTGCAAAATTCAATATAAGTAGACTCCAAGGCTACAACGTACCTTCATGTTTTTTTCTAGCAGCCAAACTTTTCTGTAATGGTGGATTTCAAATTCAATCTGCTCGAAAAAAAAANAAAAAAAAATGATGACTCCGATTTTCAAGTTTTTGGTATCAAAATGACCGGGCACACGGGACTAGAAGAAAAATCGAAAAAAAATTGATAAATTCGTTACAAGGACGAAGTTATATGCCAAAAGGTTGTTTGACCGTTGCTACAGCGGCTTTTCACGGTTTTTTTTAAGTGAAAACCCCGAAAATAGTCAAAAATGAAAGAAAAGTGTCTAATCTTGTGCGGAAAAAATTTTGTGAAAATAAATCAAAAATTATGAACTGTGTACCGACTTTTGGCCTTTTTGACGTTTTTCATGGTTATTTTCGTTTTGAGTTGGTCCGATTAACCCTGACAACAAAATTTGGAAAAATTGCTCGATTATTAAAACTTTAATTTTGAACTATGAGCCCTCTACCGACACTTGTTACCATTTTTTGTTTTCAGTTAGTCAGGATCACCTTAGAAAAACAATTTTG
Organism: Oikopleura vanhoeffeni; assembly: GCA_004367855.1. Lineage (NCBI taxonomy): Eukaryota > Metazoa > Chordata > Appendicularia > Copelata > Oikopleuridae > Oikopleura > Oikopleura vanhoeffeni. The sequence goes on along the minus strand of SCLH01000979.1, from coordinate 15,680 downwards.
GGGAATTCTAAGCTTTTCCGAATGTAAGTTTGATAGTTTTTAGTTGATTTGAGGTTATTCCGCATCGTTACAACGAGATGAAGACGCTCGTCTATGTGATCTTATCCAAATGTTAAACAAAACTGTTATTATTAATTGATTTAATAAAAACTAATTAATGTTTACTTATCTAAAATCCTTGAAATTTTTTTATTTAGAAACTCATTTGGTTGAGTCATCTGTTTTGTATGGCTTTAGCTGGACCCGCTCTCTGATCCAATCAGAAAGAGGGAAGGAGGAAGAATTTGGCTTAGTTTTGTGGGTCCGCTCAAAGCCATACAAAACAGATGACTCAACCAGTAATTTAACCAATCAAACGCCAGCTCCCAAATTTTTGCTTGCTCCCAAATTTCCTGTCAAGGCTAACATAATTGAAGAATCATCCACAGGTCGGGTCTAAGTTTAACACCTAACTGTGTCATATTTCATTTTCGGATTCCTTGAGCGGTTATCGAAAAACTGCTGAGTATCGCTAAAAATCCTGTAAAAACCCGGAACTCTAAAAATTGGGCGCTGCTTGGGCACGTATGAGGAAAGCTTTATTATGACCCAAAATTGCAGAAGTACTGTATGTGCCAACTTCCAGTTATCTCACTTGCGAGATTTACGTGTATTGAGATAATCATAGGGTGAATGGAAAAAATTTACTTAGCTGCGTCTATTTAACTCCGATCCTTTCTCCTACTTTTAATACTAATAATATTTAATACTGCAATAAAATTTATTGGTAAAAATTTACATTTGTTTTGTCGTAATTTTGTCTAAGGAAGTTCGAAACACCTCACAATCCTTTTCCCGAACGGAACTCCATCTCAAAAACGCTTACTATCTCTATAGCGCGTTGTTCGAATCCCGACTAATGTCCTTGTATTTATCGTCAATATGATTATACGGGTAAGGTCTTGATTAATGGGAACCCGCTAAATTGTTAATCGGTGTGTAATCCACTCAACTAAACAATCACTAAGCATCCTTAGACACATCAGTGGGATTCGAACGCGCTATAGAGATGTAAGCGTTTTTGAGATGGAGTTCCGTTGGGAAAAGGATATGAAAGTTGATGCAAATGACCTTGAATTATTTTTCCGATGACTTTTGAGGATTTTGGTACGAATTTGAAATACCAGCCTTCACGATCCTGAAAAATTATCTTCAAAAATGTGAGAAGAGATTGCTTTTGACCGAAGTCGAAGCTCCGCAAGCTTTTTTTTGCCTTATCGTTTGAAGCAAAATTGAAAACAATTGCATCAGAAGTTCGTATTGCAGCTATAGATCCTGGAAGAAAAACATGTTGAAAATTAAAATGAGAAATTTTTGCTTCAAGTTAGTTCTGGTAATATTGTTAACTCCAATTCCTTTTTGTTACAAAAATTTTGTAAGCAGTTTTTTCAGTTAATTGTCTAATCGATACTTCTCAAAAATCTTATACATGTAGCGCCCTTTTGAATACCTTGCACAGAAAACTACTATTTATTATACCACATTAAACTTTTATTTACATGATGAGATTGTGTACATTGAACTGATGAAGAAATAACGATTAATGTTTTTTCCATTTTTACAAATAAAAATATATATTTTAAAGTGTTACGAGCTTATAAATTTCGCCTCTCAAAAACCAGCAGGCATTAAGCTTAAAATAACCCAGCTGAAGTGTGGAGATGAAAACCCCCAAATTTTTCGAGCAGAAATCAAAACTGCCTGGCTTTTTAAATACGCTGAATTGGTATATCGGCAAGCATTTGATCGGAAGAATTTGATTGTAATAATTGAAAATTTCAACTGGTTGAACAAGAGGTTTACCCTCCCTTTAAGAGGTCACTCTCTTATAAGTGAAGTTTAGTGTTGAGTGTAGGTTCGGTCGTTGTGGGGCGGGATTGTGCGACGTGTTTACATGAAATATTCTTTTTTCGCTGCGGCTGGGGTGCGGTCCTTAACTATTTGAAAAAATTATTTTATCGGAAATTTTTTATCAATTTAGATGGTTAAATTTTTAGAATTATTTTTTTATCAATTTTGAGATAGTTAAGGACCGTTACCTTGTAATTGTTCGTTTAGGGAGTCTATCGAGCCGTCGCGATGATTTGCTTCCGTTTTGTAAATGCCCGCTAAAAATAATAAAGTTTATTAAATTTGCAAAAATCTAAGGGATAAGATTTTTCTAGNTGCGTAGATCCCACCGAACAAAAATTTTATAGGCCAACTTTTGTAAGCAAGCTTTTAGAAACGCATCATTCGATTGAGTTCTTAGATAGCTCAAAATGACCACACATATGTATATTTTGAAAAAAATTAACAAAAGAAATTGCCCCGAATCGGACCATTTTCCATTTTGTTTCAAAAAACATCTGAGATTTATTAAAAGTTTTTGAAGAAAAAGTTGTAAAAATTGTTTGTTTCGTACCAATTTATTTTTCGATTTCTCTTTCAATCTGATGTTGCGTTTCCAAAAGCCGAAATGTGTGGACACTCTATTAACTTCTGAAAGGCATTTTGGTTGGGGAAAGGATATTCAAACGTAATCATAAATTCTCGTCAAAAATTCTGCTTATTTAACTGGAAAATATATTTTTTTTCTTCCGTTACCGACAAAATTCGCATAATGCACATTTAAACCAAAATTTGGTCTGACAAAAATTAAAACCCAACTGTCATTTTTCTGACCAAGTAGCAGATTTTCAACCGTAATTCCAATTTCTTTATAACCAAAAAGTCCCCCGAATTTTGGTTTTCAAAACCCGATAAAACAGGTCAACGTGAAAATTAGCATGGAAAAATTATACGGAATAAGCGCATATTAATCTGATAATTGTGGCCAGTTTTTGACGCGGCGAGAAATTATATGTCAAAATAACATGGGATCGTCATAATCAATGAGTTTGACACTAGTTGCGGGTTGCGCATTCATTTTATGGAAAATTTTCAGATTCTTGTCAAGAAAAAATAATTTCACGGCGTGAAATTCACGCACGACAAAAGTTTTTTGCAGAACATACTAGTACCTAAAATTATTTTTGAATATTTTTTTACTGGCTGCAATTTTTTTTTTAAGTTTTACTTGAAAATCATCAACAATGGCTGAAAAATGAAAATCGATTTCATGAAATTATGCTTCAAAAATCGCCATTTGGGAAAAAAAGACTTATTTTTATTTTGTTTCATTCAATTGTATATTAATTTCGAATTATTCATTCATCATCAGTACGGTATAATAGTGTGTAAACAGGAAAAAAATATGCAGTTGAAAAAACACATTTTTCAGCACAAAATGGGCATATTTTTGCCCTGTTTACACCCTATTATACCTTACTGATGATGAATGAATAATTCGAAATTAATATACAATTGAAAAGCAAAAATATTTATTATTTCTCGCCACAAGAACAGTTGTCAAAAATGTACATATTTTTTATTCTGCTAAATTTTAGAAACCGACAAAAAGTGCTCCAAAAATAATTGAAATCGGACGTGGTCGAATTTGTCGTTCCTACTTCATGAAAGTTATATATCCCTTTGCCCTCTCTGACATATTTGGGCCCTTCAAAACACGGGGGGTGAGAAAACGACGCTTCATTTCAAAACGAGTCATCCGATTTAGTTCTTAGATAGCTCAAACTGTGCACAAATCTAGTGAATAATAAAAAATAAAATTGGTCCGAATCAGACCATTGTTTCTATTTTTTTCTCAGACCTTTGTTTCTATTTTTTAACAAAAACTAATAATTAAACAATTTCAGTAATCTTAGAAAAAAAATAAAATCATTGGTCCTATTAAAAACAGTTTTTAATGTTTATATTAATTAGATAATTGTGCTAAGTTTGAGCTATCTAAGAACTAAATCGGATGACTCGGATGATTGAAATGAAGCGTCGTTTTCTCACCCCCCGTGTTTTTGAAAGGGATATATAATTATGGAGAAGTGGCTTATTCTTGTAGATAACACGAAAAATTTGACTTAAATTATAATATGGTAACTGGGGTGTGCTCTCAGTGACCAAAATTTTTCAAATAATGCAATCAATCACAAGCTCTCAATTCAATATAATCCATTTTGATTGGTCGAATTTTTGTCACAGTGACCAAAATTTTGGTCACTGAGAGCACACCCGATAACTGGCTATACATTATAGCTTATAATTAACGCTTCAACCACAAAAACTTACATTTTTGTCTGCAAAGCATTAATTATAAAAATTTCTAAGAAGTATAAGTTATACTCTATAACTGGAGTACTTTCGATGATTTAAGTTTACTACTGTATATAAATTAAGAGCCCTCTACCGACAAGTCGTGACTATTTGAAAGATACAAACGACGCGGGATCCCTGCACCAATAAAAACCCTGAATTTGAAAATAAACCAGTGAAATCGGCTAAAATTTTGGTAGCCGCCCAATCATATACTCGCATTTGAATCATTCAAAAAGTCACGATCTGTTGGTCGAAGGCTCTTAATCCATATGATTTTTTTCCTCGATCATATACTTTTTCACTTACATCTTCGGCGCTGAATCCATCTATTTAGCAAAAGACATACGGCAACAGCTAAAACTACAGCAATAACGCCTAGTAACGCCCATAATAATCCCATTGGTCCAGCGCTTGCGGCGGCTACTTCTGAAAAAATAAATATTTTGAAATTTGTTGGTAACTCAATATAACTTTTTGTTAAAAATTTGTTAATAATAATCAGTATTCACAAAATCTTCATTTTTATCTTGTCATGAGGTTTACTGTAAAAATTATTTTTAGTAGATTAATTTTCGATTTTTTCATACATCAATTTCTAATTTTATATGAAAAAACCTCAATTATGGGCCTTTGCCACTTAGTTATTTCAGCAATCAACCACGGTCGGTTTTTAATGACACCTTCAAAATCAATGAAAATATAAATTTGTGCAAATATTTCGCATCGTAACCATGTACATAACCACTGACCCAGCTGAATTAACATCGTTTTTACAAAAAAAAATTTCGCGTCATTTTACCTAAAGATTTTTTCCACATGAAAGACGGTCCCTGAGTTTAAGATATTTTACCAAATCAAATAAAAAAGATAAACTTTCTGCCACTTACCCCCAATTTTTTTGGTTTGATGACACTCAACTTAGCGAAAAGAGGCTCATTTCGGACTTATAAACTATGCATTTGGTTTAACGTAAGAGATCAGCTTAACCGCGGATTTTTTGGGCCAGTCTTAAAAAAGAGCCGTGGAAAACCTCCTTACCTTGTAAAATGATTGGATTACCCAAACAATAACTATTTCGGGTCCATATTGGGACCATAATCGACATCATTTTTAAGTTAATTACCAAAGTTTGACAAAAAAATATTTTCTCTTTTGATAATAAATAAAATTACTATTTCATAGTTGTACTCAGTATCCAACTGTAGTAATTTTTGCCAAAAACAGAATGAAAATACAACATAATCGAAGTATAACACAAAAAATCAATTTGACAATTTTCTCTCCAAACTTTCTCACCTCTTATGAGTTTTATGGCAAAAATTAAAACGAATAAAAAAGCCTACATTTATTTCGTTATTTTTGGCCGAAAATAATATTAAATACAATGGTCAATTATCTCTTTTAATTTTAGGCCGAAAATTATAATAAATAAAATGCTCAATTATCTTTTTTTTAGTTTTAGGCGGAAAATTGTATTAAATAAAATGGTCAAGTAATAATTGACAAGAAGATTTATTTCGTTATTTCAGGCCGAAAATAATATTAAACACAATGGTCAATTATTTGTTTTTAATTTTAGGCCTAAAATTATAATAAATAAAATGGTAAATTATTTTTTTATAATTTTAGGCCGAAAAAAATAATAAATAAAAAAGTCATTTCGCAATAATCGCCAAGAATAGAATAAAAAATACAACCTAATCGAAGTTTAACAAAAATGGCTTATTTGACAAACATTATGAGTCATAATTTATGACCTTTAAATAAATTGTGCAACACGACGAATGTCCGCCAAAATTTCCCATGATTATATCCAAAATAAACTCTCATTCCCGCGGTACTTCCCGGTAATTGCCCGACTCATTACCAATTTGTTCCATAAGAACAAGTTTTCAAGGACCGAATAATAAATAAGGATGGGTGGCGATGTATTTTCGAAAAATGTCCTAAATGCTACAAATAAGGCTATTTTCGAGCCGTAAAATACATATTTCGGAAGTGTTAATTTCTTGCCATGCAGGTGTATTGCTTGACCCTTGGAGGACGCGATTATCAAAGATATTTTTTGATAAGTACAAAAATGTGCGTGAAACGTGCCAAAAATTCTTCATTACATCAATAATTAGAATTCATCCCGTAATTGAATTTTTTATAAAATTTCTACATTCAAGGGTTTCGGAATTTTTCAAGTTATGAAAAAGTTCTTTGAACCGTGTTATAATCGGCAGTTTGACATGATATTTTGCCAAATTTTTTCGGTGGCGGTTTGGTTTGTTGTTTAGCAGAAAACAATAGAAAGCACTTTGCTTGAAATAAATTACAGACAAATTTAAATATATATTACATAGTCGTAATAAGAAAGGTATACAACAATAAATATTAAGCAGTATTTTTCCTTGCTGATTTTTTTTAATTAAAAAAAAATCCAATAACATCAAATGACCAAATAAGAATTTTCTACAAGTAGAGCCAATAAAATCGTTGCTCATTTTAGACTTTTGAAATTGATTACAGGGAGGCCCGATATCGCCGAATTTGCCGATATCGTCGAATTTACCAATATCGCCGAAAACAACCCACGCAATTTCATGATTTTTAGCTAAAATTCTTCAGGTGCGCAAATCGCCGAAAGAGCCCACATCGCCGAAATTCCGTGGGCTGTTGAGGTTTTTATAAAAAATTACTTGAAGTGCGTCATAAATGACGTCTTAGTTTAAAATTGAATTTCGCAAATCTACTTTTTTGAATTTTTGTTCGATTGCCTTTGGTGGAGTACGTAATTCTACACATTTTGCGTTATTTAAACCAATTGTAACTGCATATAAAAATGGTCAAATTATGACGCCATTTCGAACGACTACGCGCTTATCATTTTTGAACGAAAAACTTTATTTCTGTCTTCATATCGCCCTGTATATCATGTTCCAACCCCATTGAATCAAAAACGATTTCTTATTGTACAATACGTAGTTGTACAATATGTTTTGTACAATACGTAGTTGTACAATATGTATTGTACAATACAAAATCGTTTTTGATTCAAAGGGGTTGGAACAGGATATATAAATCGTCAATAAAACCAAATAGACCATTTTTCCTTGTTGTACAAGTTTTTTCTCGATTAAATTTTTTAAAGTTATAAAATAACCTTTAACTCGTATTGAATCACACAGTAGGCGTTTTCAGACTTTACCGACTTAGTGGTCACCCTCTGTATTCATAGTTTATCTCATGAAATTAAATATTTCTAAAAATTTGCCGCGGTGAAAAAATAAAGGGGTGTTGGACCGCAACTGATAAAGTTGATTACCTTTAATTTGTGGTGCACTGACTTTAAAAATATGCCGCTCGTGTCCCGAGCGATAAAAAAATAATATTTTAGATTATTTTTGACATTGTTCTCAAAAAATGTTTACCTGTAAAGTCAAGAAAAATATGTTTTCATTAAGGTTCTCCCGATGTGCATAATGGTTATATTTGTTTACCTGTGATGTCGAGGTTGACTTTAAACGTTTGTTCTCCTTGGACGTTCTTGGCGGAGCAAACAAAAGTAATCGCCCTGTCACTCAGTAGCAAACTTTGCGTAGATAAGACAGCACCTGGAGGAAAAGGTTAAATGATTGGCAATCGGAACGGTTAAAACTGCAATAAATTATAATTTTTCACGGAAAAAAAGTGAAAAATGATAGCACAAGAAAATAATTTCCATGATCATTTTATCTAAGAAAATATAAATAAAATCGTAATTAAAATTATTGCATAAACAAAAAAATACTTTCCAAAAACAAATAAATTATGTCGATCTGATCTTTATTTTTGGAGGAGATACTATTTCCGAGATAGATTATCAAAGAGATTCATTCACAGACCCATATTGTTATTTTCTGTCAGATTTAGTCTAGCTCATAAATTCCAGAAAAATATTTTTGTCGACGTAAAAAAACATTCACGATATTTTAAAGCCTTAATTTAAAATTGGATAAAATAAATTTAAATTTTTGATATTGCATTACAACATAGGTTTAAAATCATCACGTGCCGTATAATCAAGTTATAAGGTTAGCCAAAAGAGTACTGTATTTTTTCAAAAAGTAATTCAATCACCTTGAAAAAATCGAGGAGAATCTTTATAAATTTAATTTTTTTTTAAATTACAGCAAAGTTCAAATGATATCACGTGACTTTATGATCGACCGTAATTTAAAATCAGATAAAGTATATTTCAATTTTTGATATTATGCGCTTATTTGAGGTCGAGTTTTAAAATTGAACCCTTTAACACGATTAAAGTGCAAATATGTGAATAAGATGAGAAAATTTAGAATGCTACTATCATTTTGATAGGGCCTTTAGGCGGTGAATTGCGATTCGTACCGTTAAATTGATTTCAAAGATAAATTTGTATAAAATGTTTATCTTATAACTTATTAATTTTTTGGTACCTTACATAGCGCCAAATTGACTGATGATTTTGTAAGATTTGAGATTTTTTTAAATGTAAAAATAATATGTTTTTAATGCCCAGAAAATTTGATGTTCTAAATTTTTAGAACATTAGGAACAACTTACACGAGTGTTGAAGTAGGGAAAAACGTAGCTTATTTAGTTTGAGTGAAAACAAAATTATGGCTAAACTATTACAAATTCCTTCATAAAATATACCTAATAATTAGTTTTCGGCCGAAAAAATAAATACAAAAATGCTTGAGTCACGACATTTTAGTCGCCTAGACGGTTTAAAGTATCTTTTGGTTTTATATGAAAAATATATTTTGATCACCCACAATTACATTTTCACTTAAAATACAATTTAACCAACTTTTTCATTTAAAATTAATTAAAATTTGTAAAAATCAATGGTATGATTAAAAATATTCAAAATCATTGTCATAAAGACCATTTTTAAATAAACCTTTAAAAATCTCCGTTTTAAGCTTCCGGTATGAATGTATAATTCTACCACGATCTTGTATAAAAAGGGGAGAAAGGTTCCGCACCAGGTGTCTCAATGTCATTTGTGACAAGTCCGTTCTATGATGAACGAGTAAAAATATTGCGGTAACAACCCTCCTTAAAACACTTCTTTAAATTAGAATACTGTTCATGGTAAAGGTTAAGACTTCCGGCAGAAAATTCGATAAGGGATGAACATTAGTAATCTGGGCTAAGCGGAAATTATCTTAAAATAACAANCCGTGCTTATATAATCGGACTGAGAGACCGCAAGCTTTGTCGAAAATCTTATATATAAATTGTATAGAAAAATCTATTATTTTTAACAAAAAAATGTTTCGGCCGAAATTTTAAAAAGATAAAATTGCACAAATTTAGAACGAAAATTAAAAGAATTGTGTTTTTCTATCCAGCAAGATACTAAAGTTGTTAAATTAAAATTACGTACTCCCGTTGTGATATTCCGTAGTCTCGAAATTATTCCGAAATAAAAAAACATTAAATCGTCGTATTTTTATATAAAATATTTAGGCCGAAAGTTAAAAAATCAAGAAATCCTGTTATTTTCAAAGAAAATATTTTATACTTTTTTATGTAACTTACTGTTAACATTATCAGCAAACCAGTGTTCTAGTTCGCTAACATCCATAGTTTTGTTTTGGCTTTCATCAATTATTGACCATTCAAAATCGGGGACTGGATTTGCATCGGATAAGCAGGTCATTGATACTTCCGATCCAACCTTGAAATCGGTTTCATTAACAGTTAATCCAATATCAATATCGGTATTTTCCGGTTGCCATTGAACTTCTACTGGTTTTGAAAATGAACTTGTAAATACTGTCTTTCCATTTTGTTCAACGATACATCGATATTTTTCCTGTGTTTGGATTGAAAAAAAAAATTAGGCCGAAAATAAATGGTCCGAATAATATAATTTGAATATGATAAATTTTTGTCCGAAAAATTGGTAAGAAAAGTTAGGACGAAAATATACGAGTTTGGGCTTCAAAGGCCAAAAAATCAAAAATTTGTCCGAAAATATTTTTTTCAAAAGTATTTAAATCAGGCCAACAATAAAAAAAACATTTGACCTTTTTACATCAAAATTAAAAATATTCAGTTTACAAGTGAAAATCTATACTTCAAGTTAGATGAACAAATTAATATAAAAAAACGAGCAGACATCTAATTAGTATATATTTGGTTTAACGAATCTTGCCACACTAATAACAATTACACCCACCTGCGCACGAGAGTCCTATCCCCCACCTGCACGAGAGTGTTTCAGAACACACACATAGACTATGTGACATAGATAGGGTGCGCAGCGGTCAAAAATTAGAAGTTTTAAATTAAAAATGACTAAATTAAAATGATTCTCATCTTACAAAAGTGTTCCGCCTACGCTTTGTTTTATCAAAATGACAAAAATTTTTTCGAAATTTTTCGAACATTTTTTTTTTCAAAAAAAAATTTTTCAGAAAATAGCAAATTTTTATGTGAGTACGATCCTTGCACAAGAAAAACTAAAAATTTAGCTGATAAATGCTCAAAAAGAAATTAGTGCTGAAAATGAGGGTTTTGAAACTCACTTCTGACCACTAAGATGGCCCATAAATTTGTTTGCTCGGAATCGTTTTTGTTCGGTGGCAATTACCCCCCCCCCCGATAGCAAAATGTTAATCAACAGTTTTTATCTTGTTCCAGTACTGTTTCAACTGCATTAAGAAAAAATTGCATCCAAATAATGCATTTCCGTCTGATGAGAAATTTTTAGAACTCACCAAAATTCTTGAAATTAACAAATAAGGGGAACTATCGGGGGTCTGTTCCGATATACCGCCGGTCAAAATGACACTTCCCCAAAATATTTTTGGTCTCTGTGTTCTGAAACACGCTCGTTCAGGTGTGGGTTAAAGTGGTATTTTCATGATGAGCTAATCAATTTTATCGCCTCAAAAACCTCTTTTAGAGCCACTAATCGACAAAATATTCGCCGAATAACTCCACCAAAAAGGTTGAAAACACCACCTCCAAATTTGAAGAAAGTTTACTATAAACAACCGCATGGTAGTTTGCGTTTGACGCGACAGAAACTATATTATGATAGTGCTTGCTGAGCTTACGTAATAGGAAAAAAGCCATGTTTAACCATTTAGAAAATACGAGGTGTCAGAATGTACTATAATTATACATTTGAATTTCAGAAAAAATTATTTCATCATGTTCAAAAACTTATTACTACTTACTACTTTATTACTACTCAGTAGTACTACTTTAGGCTCGCTATTTAGATTCAAGAAAAACGCAATAATTTAAGAGCCAGAAAAGTCAAAAAAATAATTTTTAAACCAAACGATAGATAATAGCGAAATACTTAATTATGTATAATTTCAATTAATTTCGGTGTATTTTCTATGAGAAAGAGCGTGCT
>SCLH01000978.1:308089-328888 GCA_004367855.1 Oikopleura vanhoeffeni | reverse complement strand
GAGCATCCGTGGCTCGAAGGCCGTAATCGCAATTATGCCTTGAACAGTGTATGAAAATAAAATTTACAAAGTGATCAATCAACTTTTTAATTAATTGACGTTTGCTTCCGCTTTCTTTCGAAATTTTTACTGTATTACCGTACTTATTTTTTGCAAAAAATTTAATTCATCAAAAAGCGTTTTGAGCGGGAGTCAAAAAAAATTCTATGACTTTATTTCCACATTACACCATGTATGTTGTATATTGATTATGCCTCAGTTATAAGATATGGTTAACCAAGGTTACTCCGTTGCTAAAGAATCTTTTTCAGTTTTGAAAAATAAATAAGGTTACTACGAGTTCGACCAATCATATGCCGTTTGGAGTCATCGTTGAGTACCATATTCAACTTATGACACGTCGATCCCCGCGTATATTGCGGGTTTATAATGGTACCAGTTATAATTATCATGCACGGAAATGAAGTGTTGGGAAAAATTTAGAAGTGATTGTTGTGATTAAGGTTTTGAATATTGTTTTTTGAATTTTACCCTAAAAATAGGGATCATTGTTTGTTTTTAAAAAAATAATTGTATGGGGTCACACAATTGTTATCCCGTCGGTCGGCCCGATAATATTTTTTTCATTTTATTGATAGTTTTTTTGGTGAGAAACCTCTTTCTCCATTTGCGTGGTGCAGACTGCATTTTTTCGGTATTTTTCATTGGCTATCCTTGCTTATATATAATTAATTCAGCCCAGGATTTTTTTCATTTTCCACATATTCGAATTTTTTTATCTGTGTCGTGAAGATTCAATCTTTATTTCATCATTGTTTTTTTTTGCAAGATTGTTCGCCGCGTTGTTTCCAGGAATTTCAAGTTAGTTCTATTTTTTTATTTTTTGATGTTTTTTTTTATTTTTATTTGGTTTAAAATTTATTTTTTTATTTTTTGTATTTTTGACGGCGACCGAGAGATCATTTACAAAGTGTGGATAGCCGCCTTTGATAAATAATGATAAAAAAAGCATTGAAATAAATAATGTTGTAGCGGAAAATGCCGCCCAAGGTGAAGTCAAGTCAAGGTACACAAAGGAGCCTTCATAAAGAAGGATGCTGCCGACGTCCAGTTAAGTAGATGAGAAGCACTTATTGCTTAGCACTGCATAGACTTAAAAAATGGCCTCGAATAAAAAAGCTTAAGATTGCAGCGGTTAAAAAATGATTTTTATAATAGTAAGAGGCAACCCCCGATGTCCCCATTATTATTTAACTGCGTATGTACGGGGGGATAATGATTATTTTTTGAAAGTTGCAATCATGAAGGAGGGCCAGGGCTATGCGCGGGATTTTTTTGCCCTTGTCTGGGCCGTCGCTCATAATGCCCGAACTTTTAGTTGACAAACAGTAACAAATTAGTACAAGTGTTTGGGCCCCCCCTTTCCCCCACAGCCAAGCTCTGTTATAAGAACCACGCGATGCGCTGCCCGCCGGTCAGTCTTTGAACTCTGAACGGCCGGCCGCGTACCACGCATTCCCCTATTTGAGCGTCATTATTGCATGCCACTGGAACCGAACTTTTTGATTATTCTTATCCGTTTCGACGCAATAAGTATCTTTTTTTGCTCTTTTTCGGGGCCCGGCCGGCGGGCTGGTATGGAAGACACTACGGGAGTTAAAGATTAATTTTGGTAAAATACGTGAAAAAATTGATTAAAACTAGGTAAGTACATAATCAACATGACAAAGCAAATGTTATGCATTTCTATAAGCAGAAGGAACTACGAATACCACGTTTTTTATCAGGAAATGAAAAAATAATCACGTCACTTTATTTTAACTTAAAACAAGTGAAATTACTAACACGGGTAATGATTTAAACTTAAATGGTATGTATGGGAAAAGCACAAAGAAAGTGGGTTATGTAAACATTCTTGTTTACTTTACTTTTTCTCTTTAGCACTCTTACGGTAAATAATTCAACTATAATCACGTTTCCTCCCACTTTTCAAAAGATGCTTATTTTTATCTGAATTTTTGGTATTGTTCGGAGAAAGTTTTTGGTTAAAATACTAAGAACTTATTTACGCAATGGATCTGGCTGAGCAAAAGGTGACACCTGGTACAATATCCTTTTACCAACGGATCTCTCCATCTCAATCTCCATTCCCATCTCAAAAACGTTTACTATCTCTATAGCGCGTGTTCGAATCCAACCAATGTTGTCTTAGTGATTGTCTTGAGTATGATTATAGGCAAGGGTGCTTGATATTGGGACTGCTTAATTTTATCGGTGTGTAATCACTCAAGCAATCACTAAGACAATCACTTAGACAACATTAGTGGGATTCGAACTCACGAATATAGATTATTATTTGATAAAATTATCAGCGAAACTACACATGAGCAGTGATTTTTGGTCAAAAATTTCAGAAAATATTTTGAAAGTTTTTCACATTGCTTGTTCAAAAATTTTCACATAAATTATACTGAATTCACTGGGTAAAAAATAATAATGATCACTTAAACTTTTTTTGATAGATGTGAACGTTTTTTTTGAAGCGCTCTTGATCTCACTTCAATTCATTTTTTTTGCTACCGAAACACGGTAACATAAATATCCATCAAAGCTATTTAGGACTGCCCTTTAAATCAAAAATTGAAGAAATTTGCTTAATTGTTAAGTTCTCGCAACCACCGAATTCGATTTATTCATACATATAAATTTTATAAAATCAGACAAAAATAATGATATGAAAAAATACTACCAAGAAAAAAATGAAAAAACAAATCTGTGTTTAAGCACCGACCCCTTGAAATTGACTCAAAAAAATTGACTCACGACTCGTGAGTCACGAGATGCGTCAATTAAATTGGTACTCATTTTGACTTTTAAATTTCTTATTTCAATTGTCTAAACAGATTTCATTAAAAACAGTAACTAGGTCACTTAAATATATTTAGTAACGAATAAGTTGTATAATAAATATGATATAACAAATGCTATGGTATGCTATGATTGTTATAAGCAGAAGTCATCAGGAATACCACGTTAACTACAAACATATTAATTACAATGACGTATTCAAATCGAAAACTAGCGAAATTACTACCACGAAGGATTGGCAAAAATTAAGGAGGTGATTAAGGCAAATCGTGAGGTCATAGCTTGAATATAAATAAAGTTATTGAAGGGTTGGTAAACTCTGTTAAAACTACATTCTGACATTTTTGAATGTACCTTATGGCTCATAGGTTACTTTGAGGTCTACAAATAGCACCACATTGCCAGGAAACGATAAGAAAGCATAAAGTGATAAAAAAATGAAAATTAAAAAAAAATACGAGATTTTCATTTTTTTGAGAATTTTTCAGAGTAATTTTCATATAATAACCTTATTTTCGACCAGAACAACTCAAAATATGATAAAGCTGTTAGCAGATTTTCTTCTCGGCATCATTCAAGCTTCAATTTGATGGTACTTTCGACTAAATCAGATGAATTTTATTTTCAGAGTTTTCATTTCCAGTTATCTAAAACGCGATTCTCTAGAATTGAACAAAAAATGTCAATAATATAATTTCCCTCCTAATTCATTCTGCATTCTGAAGTCTAACTTAGGAGGAGTAGTAATTTAAAAAGCGAAAACCTTGAAATAAGGCGGTTTTTGACAGTTCTAGAAAATACTGGTTCGAAATTCCAAAATCTAATTTCGCTTTATTACGAGAATTATTGTTTCCGTGGTTGATGCCGAGTTTAAGTGGAATCGTATGCGAGTTCTAGGAAGAGTAGGAATTTGAAATTTGATTAGGCGTTCTAGGACTCGCCGCATGGTGATCATCAGGATCGGCCAATTATTCTCATTAGGATTGATTTATCAAATGGCTATGCTCAAAAATTTCGAAGCAGTTTTGTATTCCGATGAAATGGAGTACATTTTTACGACCGCTTCCCCCTTAATAAATATAATGATTACCATGATTGTTATCTTGTTCTCTGCCGCCAAACAACGTCGACAAACTCTTGGACTACATTTTTGAAGTTTTTCTTTACATGCGATAAAATGGCATTAAAACAAAAAATGATGATTTAGGAAGCCTTGTGAAAATAGATCAATGTCCAGATCGTTCAAACTATTACGTATAACATACGTTGTATAAAAGACAGGGGGTTGAACACGTTTGCTTATTATTTCTAATTTTCGTTGCAATTACCTCCCAGGGCCACCAACATATTCGAAAATTTCACAATTTTCTCAGAAATTCTTATCATTTTTTAGAAAATATAGTCGGAGCAGAGTTGAAATTTTCGACGAAAACCTTAAAAGTGTCTCAATTAACAAAATAACTGTTTCAAATGCTTTTCTGATAACTTTTATATTTCGAGCTCAAAAAAAGTTGACCACCCCCTTAAGTTAACCTAAGTTATTCCAGCACGTATGTTCAGGGTTTCATTCTATAATTGAAAAACCGTGATCGGCACTGTCTTATTTTAAACATCATATTGAATTTCCATGACATGCGGCATGCCACAATGTGATGATTCAACTAATTTTAAATTACTGAGGACACTGAAGAGCACATGTTTATGATTTGAAATCCAGGAAAAGGACATAATGTAAACAGAAGTTTTTTGCGGATATAATTTATTAATTTAGAATGAAATATTTACATAAAGATATCTTCTCAACATAGAACAAAAGGAGCAATGTCTCGGGACATATAACTGCGACAAAATGAACATGCAAAATTGATGCATCTCCAGTAGTTAGCAGTTTCCATTCGAACGGTGGAGCACAATCTATCTGAAAATTAACCAGTCGCATTTTATCAGCGTTATATTCTGCAAAAATTTAACTTTAAAAATTTCATTAATTAAATTTTTTTTCTATAAATTATGTTGAATTTATTTATTTTTTAAACTTCTTAAAGACAGCTTTATATATTCGTCACCCACTCCCGAAAAATTAAGCCCGAAATGGTACCGCAAAATTCACGAATCTCTAGCGCTCAAACCAGACAGGAGTTTTCCGTCAGAAAAGTCATATGTTTTTGCCAAATTAGTCGGGAAAAAAATTTCAAAATGTTTTTTTCTGCGTTAACTAATTCCTTCAAGTGTATTTCAAAACTCTAATAAATTGTTTTTTAGAACTCACATTGTGACGACTGGGTGTCTCCGAAAAAATTGTTCGTGGTTGGAATTCTTCTTTATGAGAAAGGTTAGTTTTGTCGATAGAGCTCTAGCATAGAGCCTCTAGGGTATGAACTCATCTTACTTGTCAGTTTGGTATTTTTGAAAATAATCATCAATAATGACTTTCTCCGAGGTTCGCTGAGGTTTCAGTTGTCGGTTTGAGGTTAAGCTTGAGTTAATTTTCTATTTACACAACGAATTTCATTAACTAAATAAGCAAGTTTAGACCGATTTTCAAAATGTCAACGGTTTTGCCAAAACAGTATTATGTTCAGAAAACTTTTGGCAAAACGATGGTTCTGAAAATACTTAGACGTTCAATAAATGGTTCTTATCCTTGATTTAACATATCCCTTTATTGCCCTCTCCCAAAGATTTGGTCCCTTAAAAACACGGGGGTGAGAAAACAAGCGAATCAAAGGAAAACAAGTCATGTCGAATGGAATTAAATAGCTCAAACGAGGACAAGATTAATCAAAAAACATAAAAATTGTTTTTAATAGGACCAATGTTTTTATTTTTTTTCTAAGATTACTTAAATTGTTTAATTATTAGTTTTTGTTAAAAATAGAAACAAAGGTCTGAGAAAAAATAGAAACATCGGTCTTATTCGGATCAATTTTTATTTTGTATTATTCACTAGATATTTGTGCACAGGTATTTTCTCACCCCCCGTGTTTTTGAGGGACCAAATATGTCTCAGAGGGCAATAAAGGGATATACTTTTACATGCTGCATATCATTGTTATGCCGTTTTAGGAGTTGTACGCCAGTTGAACCTTTCTCGAAAAATGGTAAAAATACATTTTTCGTTTTTTTTAACGCCAAAATCGAGTGATTTAAGAGCATTATTCTAATAGTGCGTGGTTTTTTATCAATCCAAGATTGTTTTTAAATATGTTAATAGTGCGTAGGTAATTAATGAAGCATTCGAGATTTAAAGACAAGCTGAAATTTATTCACTCCTGCAATATTTTCAAAGTTAAAGCGACTTCAAATTGCTTGCATCAAGCTGGATTTTGCACTCACAACCTCCTTAAAAGCCCAAATATTTTTTTGCACCGAACTAACTTTATATCGTGAAGATAAGGTGGCCAAACCGTTTACATTTCGACTTTTGGGGACGACTTATTTTATTGAGTTGTCAGATAGGCTATCTGAGGTAGCTCAAAATGACCACACATTTAAAGAAACATAGCACAAAAATCGAAGCACCTTTGAACTTTTTCAAAACAGAAGCATTAAGAGATAAGTTTTCTAATAACATGAGATACGAGTTAAATCCATTATCTTAAGTTAACAATTCTTAACAATGCGCTTCTTATGGTCATTATATTCCTTACGCGACAAAAATTCTAAAACTTGTAAAAGTTACATTTTGCAACTAGGTTAAGGTAGGAACGGCAAAATAAAGTTGCCGTATATGATATACGGTATATCCCTTTAACACCTTTTGGTTAATCTGAGAGATGTGGGCTGAGGGAGCCAATCCTAACACTCCTGAGACCCCTCCTAGCCACTCATGAGGCCGCTTTTCAGCCCACATCTGTCAGATTAACCAAAAGTTTTTAACGGGATATCCCTTTTTCACACTTTTGTAAATATCCCGGCGCTGATTAGGAAACGTAGTGTGTTTTAAGTAGTAGGGCCGGGATATTTACAAAAGTGTGAATAAGGTATATAACTTATATCATATAAGCCATATTTTTTGTTGGAGATAGCCCTCGAAAAATCATTACACAAGAAAATGATTTTTTTATAAAAAATCACCTGGAATGTGTTCAAAAATCGAAAACCGTTTTTGAAGTTGCCTATCTTTAGGCTTTGAATTTTCAAAATAACTTCAAGTATAATTTCAAGCCAAATGATAGGTAAAATTTTTTCGAAAAATGCTGATTTTAAGAAAATGGAACATAATTTTTTCCAAATTTTTTTCTGGGTAAATTTCAGCACAGAAACTAAAAGTGCTCCGAAAATAAATAAAATCTGAGCCGGTCGATTTTTGCCGTTCCTACCCTAGACTAGGTCCCCCCTTAAATTTCACTCGCGAATTTTTAGACTACACTTCGGGGCAGTTCTTTTTAATAATTTCGAACAGAGATCTCGAGTTAACTTCTGATTATTGATGGTTCAGCTCGATCTTATGATAAGTCACTATTAGTCTGTTAATTCATGGTACTATAATAAGTAAGGGTACCATTACAAGGTACTTGTCGGTAGGAGAGGTATTTTCTAGCGCGAGGTAAAAATCAGTAAAACATACTGAGTCTGTAAGGGGGTCGGTGCATTTTGACAGATACGGATATGCAAAAAGTTCTGAACATTATAAAAATGCCTTATTTTTTGTTCAATTTTTTTTACATTATTTGTTTCAAATCAACGAAAAAAAATCTTCAAAATGGCCAATTTAACTTTTCGCGTAGGTGACCACATATTTTTTATATGGTATTTGAAAAATCATATGACATTTTTTTGGGATTTTTGGTCGAAACTATTTGGAAATATTTCGAAAATTTTTCTCATTCCTCGTTCAAACTAATTTTTTTGAATTCACCGGCTAAAAATATTGCGAATGCCACCTTCTATTTTTTTTCAAATATGTCCTCGTTTTGTTTCTTCGTTCTTGTTTATACTCCGAATCATAATTTTTGAAACGAAACTACGGTTTGGGAGAAATAAGTTGAGTCCCTCGTTAATCAAAAATAAAAAACTTTATTACACTCAAACTTGCCAAATTTTAAAGCCGTCCGGACCAACGAATTCAATTTATTTTATTCATCTCATGAAAAAAAATATTTCTCACGATGTGCCAAAACTTCGTTTGTTTTAGAATTTTTTGGAAATTTTTACGTAGTAATAGTATGAAACGAAATGAAATAAATTAAATTTGATGGTCGGAACCGTTTTTTTTGAGTTTGTAAAAGGCGATTTATAAAGTAAAAATAATCGATCTGATAAAAATTATACGAAGTAAGCGCAAAAGTGGCAACTTTCGTTCGGAAAACTTTTTATTCGAAAATTTTGGAGTGGCAAAAAGTTTCCAATCTAGAAAAAAAAATTGAAAAAGTGTCAATCTGTTAAAATGCACCGACCCCCTTAAGACTTCTTACTCATATTTATAGCTCCCGAGCAAATAATCAGCTACCCGACAAAAGGGTCATATGAATTTGAAAACGGTTATTTTCGAACTGAAAATTTGTGGGGCTGTTTTGAGTGATCATAGTTTTCGTTTCAAAATAAAGCAAAATTTTCAACTTTTTTTCCAATCCTTAGTAATTATTTTGGGTAGCGCGGGAAAATCTGCTCCAGATTGACCTCAAAAATCTCATAAAAAAAATATCTCACGTGAAGTAGCACCGGAAATGAAGGAAAAAAATATTTTTGACCACTTGAAACAACGCCACTTAGTGGTCAGAGTCAAAAAAAATTCTAATCAAAATTTTAAGCGCTAAGAAATTGGTGCGAAATTTTGAAATTTATAAGACTTTTTTATCAAGTACCATTTTTCTTGACATGCGCCTAAGAGGAATTGACCAATCATGTGTCCGGTTTTTTCATTGAACTTGAGATTGTTGTTCTCGATATAATAATATAAAAAAGGCGAGGCGAAGCCTTGCCTTTTTTATAGTTTATATCAATAGTTGAAACATTTTCTTATCTATTTTCTTATCTAATTCTTCTTTTCTCACAAATTTTTGGCTTCTTCAATTTGTCCCATGGAGGCAGGACCTCGAGGTGAGCGCTAAAACGTTAACACGTTTTTTGGGGTATCTCAAACCAAAAGCCATAAATAAAAAACTTAGTTTTTCAATGCTCAGTTTATTACTCGGGCCGGAAATTTGGTTTTCCAGAGAAAATTACTAAAAATGTTAATCTCGTACATTTTTGTTATTTTTTTTACTTATTTTTTCTTTAGCATTTGAGGACGTTTGAGACCTAGAGGACCTGGATTTAATACCTCCTAAGATTTATTTTCATTTCTAATTAAATTTTTACTCAATTAAGTATTTTAAGTTTATAATTTTCATCAATTTTAAAGTCATAAACATGTACATTAAAATTTAAAAATTACATTTATAAAAGAATTAAAGTTTTTGTTCGCTATATAATATTGTTAATGTGAATAAATCTATACTTATTAGCAGCGAAAATTTGTTCTATTGACGGTCCACACTTTACACGAAACGAATTTTGTAACAATAGAAAAGTTCGATATTAATTTTCCATCAAATTCTGAATTTTAAAACTACTTTATTTCAATATATTTTCCGAACATTGCTTGTGAAAATATTTTTGGGGTGGCCAACAACCACGAAACAATTTAAATTTCACTCACAGCCGACCAATTAGATAATTTGAAGTACTGTTATTTAAAAAAACAGTCATGAATTAAAATTCACGACTAAACAGACTGTATTTGTAGCAAATTAACTTGATTAACTCGTAGACTTCAGAAGTGTACCCAGACTTGATTTCGGCCATCTAGCTACCATGCTAAAAATCGAGCCATATAAGCAAAGTTGCATTATTAACATATATTTTTTATTATCTTTAAATACAATTCAGTTTCAATTTCGCTAAGCAAAATAAAAAAATTTTAAACGCATAAAACAGGCATTTAATGGGGAAGCAAAACTAAAAAGTCGAAACATAGCCTTTTAGTTACACACAAAGCTATTTAATAATTATGAATGTTAAAACGTTTATGTATATGATGAACTAGCGTTAATATTAACTTCAAATGATTGCGCTAACGCTCGTTCAAAGATAATGTAGGTTTTCAATATATCTCTGTAAAAAGGGGGGGGGGGGGGGGGGGGGGGGGGGGGGGGGGGGGGGGGAGGGGGGGGGGGGGGGGGGGGGGGGGGGGGGGGGGGGGGTGGAACCAAAAAGTGGTGAAACCTAATGTTGTGAATTTGATTCTCGTTCCGGTCAGTTCTATGTATAAACTTGAATAATACAACAAATAACGGAAGGGTCAACTACTCAGAAAACTATGAGAAACTATGACAACTTAAGTAACTAAAGGTCACTACGAAGCGGCAAATGGTCAGATACACAGGGGATTTGCGCTCTGCGCCTACATAGTCGTGACCATAGTTGAAATAGCCATCGAAAGAATACCCTCCGATTATTTTGAGGGTACTTACGCATCTCTAAGCATTAAACTTGAAAGATTGACGATAATTGATGACGAACAGGCCATATACATTATTTGCAAAAAGACTCATAAGAGACGTCAAAAAAATGTTGATGATCAAACCCTTTTTTCGAGAAAGTTCTCATACACAAAGTCCTAATAATTACGTAAACGGGCAGTAATTCAAAATACGGATTGGAATACTCCACAAATATATGGAGCATAAGGAGGAATTTTCCAAAAGGTAGGTACACGGATATATTTTTACAAGATAAGAATTAATGTATAGAATAGTAAAAATGAAGATCTGCTGGACCTTTTTGGAAAATATCATTACTTAAACTCTTAAATTGGTTTATTTGCCAATGCGGTAATGAGATCTATTTGCTTAGTGAACCAAAACTATTTCTTAATTGGAAGGTCACGTGTACTTTGATTGAAAATTTATGATTAAAGAAAACTTAAAACATCTAAATAGAGCTCTTCAGCTTATTAAGAGAATGTTTAAGATTTTTTGGAAACAACAAGTACTATTTGGGCCAACCGTATTCCTTAATAATACGTACATGATCATTTGGGCTTTAGTTAATGAAAAAAATCTATAATTTTTTTCTGTATCAGAACAATTGATTAATTTGGTAATTTAAATAAAATACATTAAAAGAAGTACTGTAAAGAGTATAGATTTCAAAAAAACGCACAAAGTTATTGCGAGATCTTATTGGTTAACGTTATTGATTATAAATGATTTTGCAGTTCAACTTTATACTCTGCAATGTAAGGCTTAAAATGCGATTAATGGATGGTAGCGGATGGCGGATGAACAGTTTACGAGTTAAGATAATGGAACAGTTAAGATTATTTGATACCAGAATTAGGATCGAATAAAACATTTAAAACCTGAATAACAGGCATGTCATCAATGTCTTATTATATATAAATATATAATAATGATAAGGGTCGGGGAGAAAATAGAGTGTTTGCTGAAGAAGTTGTAAGAATGCGCGAAAGACAAATTCTTTTGAACGAGGTTGAATCGAGAGTTTTATAAGATATATCAATGTTTTCTTGCGGACAACTTTTGTAAATTATAAAAGTTTTTCGAGTATTTTGCGCCGTATTTTTTTAAGATTGTAAAATCCAAGCCACCAAGTGTGTTAGGGTTGCAAGGTAAAGGCCTTCACTGTAAATCAAGCGTTTCGTGCTCTTCTGCGCCGTGGAAACTCGACATTAAAAAACGCTAAGAGCGGATTCTCCTATTAAGAAAAGAAGGGCCAGCCGAAACATTTTTGTCACCTCTTGGTTGCCCGACTTATCTAATCTGATAAGGCGGCCGGTTGATACACGTTTATATCATAGATAAAAATCAGTGTGAAAGCCTACGCAACTTTTGATATATAAATTTACATATTGTATTCCAGAAACTAATTTATTTTTCGTCTTAATAATCTATTCTCATCAGGGAAATGAGATCGAGGTCACAGATTGTGTCGTAGACGTGAGATAATTTGAAAGTATATACGATAGAAGCTCTCTGTTAAGCTACGATCTCGTTCCGATGATTCGGGTAGTATATTTCGAAAATTTGATCAGTTTTTGCTCTCTAGCGACTTTTCAACACATAATTGACCCATAGTTGCCAATAGGTTCACCAGAAAGTTGACCCAAGCATTTTTTTCTTAGTATTTTCAAGTCATGATGATGAACTTGAGGTTGACCTCGAAGTTTGACAATTTTCGCTCTCTAGCGACCTTTCAGTATCTTATTGACCCAGAGTTGCTAAAACGTTCATTAGAAAGTCGACCCGAGGATCATTTTGGTGGTATTTCCAAATAAATTCGATGACCTTGAAATCTACCTTCAAGTTTGACCGGTCATAATGACAATTTGTGATTGACCGGGTGGTCGTTCTGGACTAAAGCAGTGGTTGGTAAGTTTCTTTTAAGGGGGTTCAATATAATAAGAGTTTATTTCAAGGTGTTTCATGCAGCATTGGATTTGCAGGTAATTTATATTTGTTGTCCATGAAAAAAACACATTTTTCAATTTTTTTTTATTTTTTATAAAATTTCAATATTTTATAAAATAATTGTCAAAAATTGAATTCAAACAGTACAGTGGTCTCCCGGTTATAAGCAAAATTCTAAATAATGGCCGAAAATTTTGAATCAAAATTTTCTCTACTAGGGCCAATCCCAATTTTTTTTTGTAATGCAAAATAATTTCTTACGGCGACAAATTACCCTATACAGTTGATTTGGATATTCTCAGACGAAATTTTTGGAAAAAATGGTCCAAGGGAATTCTACTTATTCATGCCTTCCGGCAGCCCCTTAATCCTCGTTTCGACCTGCCCTCAGCTCACGCAATTATTTTTGGAAAGTCTAAATTGATACGTAGCTTTTTAAATATAGGGTGACTCAAAAACATAAAAAGTAGGTCAATGCGATTTGTATATATAGACAACAAATAGTTCTTCAGCACAAAAACAACTAAAAAAACCAAGTGCATTTTTAACTAAAAAGACCTTAAATGAAGTTCAGCAACTCATGCAATTTTGATACTAAAACCTGGAGTGAGAATTCGGCAAAAACAGCGAATGGTTCACCTTCCAATATAATTTAATTGTACTAAAAATCTCTGAATAAAGTTTTCTAAACATCGAAAAAAGTGAACTCTTCGAGGCATATAAAAAATGCACAGATGAGTTTAATTCTTGTCACCAGGAAGTTGTACACTAATATTTTCAAAGCCAAGTCTTAAAATTCTAGGAATTTTATCATGGTTCTAGAAAATGATGATTGAAAAACAACCTTTAGTGAAAGTAATAAATAATTTTACTAAATACTTTAAAATAATAAAAAAGGATTAACTTTACTTGTTTCGTTTTATTCAAACATTTTCAAAAGTAAGTTTTAAAGCGAGAAAGAAACAAATGTGAGTTCAGTGTTGGGTTATCACCATAGAAAAATGTTTGAGAAGTCCGGGAGTCGAACCCAGGTAACGGGACGATCGTCGAGTCGCGCTAACCACTACGCCAACTGCTCATATAACTGACTAGAATATGTTGATTATGACTCGAAACCTTTTCGAGCCAACATCAGCTAAATCAAGAATGCAGAAAATTAAGTTTTAGGGCTATTTGAACTAAATTTTTACGTGCTCATTTTCGAGAAAAGCGCTAATTTATTCTCGTTTTATGGATATTCGGGGTTTATTGTTTTAATGTAGTATGCCTCAGTTTGAATACAGTCAAAGTAATTTTTAAAATTGTAAGTTAGAATTTTAAAATGTGACTGAAAATGTTCGTATACTAACTTTGTTTTTTGTGCTGGTTTCAAATATTGGTATGAGTTGTCCCTTTTTACTTTCGCAAGTCGTTTTTTATATTCCGCAGTGTATTTTGTGAGAAAACTTCACCACCTCTTGTTGGTGCTCACGTATACGGTAATGGAGCGGTCGGAGGCACATACCAATATGGATTACCGGACATCAGAGTACAAATCCTAAATATTTGAAAAATGCGAAATCTGAGCATTTGATTGGTTGATCCTTTCTAAACCTGACCAATGAAATCGGCCTATTCCGCAATCAACGGTTTTGATTTGGTGCTTAGATCTTGCGTTGTTTGTATCATTCAAATATTTAGGATTTGTATTCTGAGGTCCGGTAATCCATATAGACTATATGATATAGTCCTTGCCCCAATCACATACAAAGTGATAGTTTGAGTCAGATTTTTCAAAAAGGGGAGGTGGTTCGGATTTGGAAGACCTAGAAAAAAGTTGGCTGATTCTAATAGTTTTTAGCGCTATATTTATATTGAAATTTGGAAGGACATGTTAATAACTAATTGTTTAGCGTACATTTCAGTTTTAGGACATGGATATTCTAGGCAGAGAGTTGTATCTATTTTGAGTCTTTCGGGTTTGGTACGTTTTTTAAGGAATCTCGCATTTTACTTTGGACCAAATATTTAGGGTACTCGTTTCTAAGTAAAATGGTTTCTGCTCGTTTGAGCACTTCTTAAAGGTGAAATTCATTGGAGCTTGTATCAGGTACATTATGGAATTGAGTCCAAATATTAACAATGAGGTATCTTTTAGGTGAAACTAATTTTTTGTAGTTTTGAAGTAGGGTGTCCAAACCAAATTTTCGATAGTTTTTGAGCTCTATACGATTATTTTCAGTGAATATTTCGCAATTTAGAAAGGTCAGTCGATCTTCGGACATTCTTTCAAAGATAAAAAATAGGTTGCCGTTCCAAGAGTTAATTTTTTTGTAAATTTTTCCGAAACTACCGATTTTACAACACAGCAAATATCGTCTGCAAACCGGCACCAACTAGTTATATCTCCGGATTTTTCGAATTTTTTGATAATATCCATTTATATCATATTTATGAAATATCCATTTCCATCATATTTACTTTAAAATAAATATTTTTTCCAATTTTTCTTCCAAAAAATATCTGTTCCAAGAGAGAAAATCTATGCATCAAAATGAACTTATACACCAAAATAACCTAAAATTCAAAATAAAACTTCATTTTGTTAGCGAAATTGCAGCATAAGGTTTTATAGGGGTAAAATGTAAAAAAGTGAAACTCTAAAAAAAAATTAAAATGGAAAAATAATCGTGCAATTATCACAAAACGCATACATAATAAGCTCACACTGCACTAAACAAAATCGTCTCTATCAGACGATGTAATATTTTTACAAAATACATCTACTGTTATTTTTCAATAATTATAATGTACATTGCAGCGTTTTACATTTAATCTTTTTTACATTTAACCCTTGACCTAGTTTTATAATGAATATTTTAGGAAAGTTTCTAAGTGAATTTTTAATCCTGTTGTGATAATCTGAGCTCTTACAGACTCAGAGCTGTTATAAAAAGTTAATTATCTTTGTATGATCACCGGTAGCCGACCGGCGTAGGGCCCGCTGGAAGGCATAGTATATCCCGAAAAAATTATGTCCCATTTTTTTTGAATATTTTTTGACTATCTGCCGACTATTTCGCTAGAAGTTAATGCTTCGAACACAATAAATAATTAATTAAAACACCAAAACACGATTTTAAAATATAAGCTGAAACCATCATAAGTTCCAAAGAGTTAGTCTGACCTACAAACAAAAATCTCAAACTTAAACTGGAATATTTTATACAAACCAACTTTTTTTGTTATGACTTAGTGAGTATCATTTTGTTCAAAAATTTACTTTATTTTGCTACTGTTTCTCCTACTTATTGCTATGGTAATTTGTCTTAATGGTTACCCGTCATGAAAAAAGCCGATTTTGTGATTTTTAAGGCAAAATGTCTCGAATGCTAAACATTGTAGGTCTCAAAAATTTTAAATAATGTTATATTTGAACAAAAATCTCACGTCCTAAAATATGATTGAAGATCACTGATTGCTCAACCAAGCAGGAACAAGTTTCAAAATAGACTGATATTATGCCTTAAAAAGCCTACTACTCCGTGAGTTTTCAGGATGGGAATCCCGTCCTGAAAACTCATCATGGGATATTAATTTATAAATTGTATGAATCAAAAAATACGTTCGCAGGTCTGTTATTATCGTTTGTGAAAATTTGTAATAATTTCGCTCCGGAATTAACAAAAAGCGATTTTCGAGCTTATTTTTCGACTCTCACGCAAATGCATCCTCCTCCCTGAATTTTTGAATGACAAATTTGAAACCTGTATAATTGAATGAATGATGAGTTTTCGGAAAGCTCTAAGTTAGAGCTCTAAGTTAGAGCCTCTAACTATCGAAACATTAATTTTTGTATTATTTTGTCTCTAAAAATGGAACTTTGAATTTCTGAAAATCCATAATCTTTGATTAAAAATTTTAATAGTACTTTTTCCTCATTTTGAAAAAATAATGTCTTGGTTTTAAGCATTTTAATTTTAAATGCTAAAAACCAAGACAATATTTTTCAAAATGATGAAAAAAGTACTATT
This sequence comes from Oikopleura vanhoeffeni, assembly GCA_004367855.1. NCBI lineage: Eukaryota > Metazoa > Chordata > Appendicularia > Copelata > Oikopleuridae > Oikopleura > Oikopleura vanhoeffeni. The sequence continues at coordinate 312,591 of SCLH01000978.1, read as the reverse complement.
CTGACGGCGTATGGAGATTAAATACCATCGGTTTGTTTTAAATTGTCCATATTTGAAAGAAAAAAATCACGACAATTAAATTGTGAACATTTTTTGTTTGAGCCTTAATTTATGAGGGGTACCTCCTTAAGAATAAGTTGAAAACTGAAACACGCCTACTTTTGGCTCAATTTATTTTCAATTTCAACATAAAATATACTCGAGTATCTTTTATGAAAGAAAGACATTTCAAAGTTCCTGACAAAAATGATCTAGCTTATTTTTATTTTTTCAGTCCGAATTAAAGACAAATATGACGAAACGTCACCTGAATTCCTGGGTCTGACCACTTGAATGCAGCAAAAATTTGCCATAATGGCTATTAAAAAATTGTAGATCTAACTCTTGCTTTCATCGAAAATCGATTCAAAGTTCAAATTTTGAAGGAAACATAAATGATAAATTTAACCAGCTAAAAGTTTATCATGTGGTTCTACCACAGTGGTAGGTCGAATTAATTAAAAAATCTAATTTTGATGGATTTATTTTATATATGGATTCACTAGTTAGAATACAGTTTTTTATAAATTATCTCGATGAGTTATGTATAAATAACTTTCTGACCTAATAACTTCCTAGTTCAACCTACTTTTCTGCTAAATATACCTAAAACCGCGTGTTTCTGAACGTTCCAAATACCGTTCTAAATATAGGTCAACGTCAGTTTGAGCAAATGAAAAAAAAATCATGGAAAAATTTGATAAAAAACCATCTGACAGGAAATTAAGATCGCCAAGATAAATTTAGCTGACTGAATTTACCGTATATTTCAAATGAGTTCATAGTTTCGTCGCAGATTTATCCACTTTTAACCCAGATATTGATGAAAAGTACCACTGCCCCAGGTCTTTTGTTCTCTGACTTTTCGCCCACGCGACCTATATATATTTCTCCTGGAAGACCTTTTAAGTATCAGTCTTGAATAAGACTGGCAAAAGGCTATAAAAACTTCATGAAAGTTCTAAACTTTCTTTTGGGGACTTTTATTGGTAAGAAAGTTAAAAATAAATTTAAAGATTTCCTGAGATTGAGAAGAGAGATTTGAAGAGCAATAATTTTATTGTTGATTAAAAAAATAAAACTCAGACAATTAATAAATTATTACATATCCCTTTAACACCTTTCGCTGGATCTGAGAGATGTGGGCTGAAAAGCGGCCTCATGAGTGGCTAGGAGGGGTCTGAGGAGTGTCAGGGTTGGCTCCCTAGCCGCTTTTCAGCCTACATCTCTCAGATCCAGCGAAAGGTGTTAAAGGGATATGAATCATATCACATGATGCTAAAGGGGTGTTTTTCCCTAATTTCACATATAAGCAATTTAATCAGGGGTCGGCATAACTTTTGAAAAACCTGATCGGATCGAAGATTTTTAAAACCTGATCGGATCGAACTTGATCGGATCGAAGATTTTAAAAACCTGATCGGATCGAAGATTTCAAAAACCTGATCGGATCGAACTTAATCGGATCGAAGATTTCAAAAACCTGATCGGATCGAAGATTTGACAAACCTGATCGGATCGGATCAAGCTCGATCCGATCCGATCAGTTTATGCCGACCCCTGATTTAAATATACCAATCTGGGCTTTAAGGATACTATTTCGATAAACCAATTTGAATAATTAGTCTATTTTGACATAAAATGAAATTTTCACATTACCTGTATTATAACTAAACAAAACTTTCGGAGGAGTTTTTGTTGAAAAGTGCTATACAACTCAAAACTCCCAACTTTATTGAAACAAACGTTATTTTTTAAACTTAATTTGAAAAAATTACTCAGAAAAAATCGAAAAAAAAACATAAAATTTCAAAATTGTTATTTGGGTTGTTTTCCACAAACAGTGACCAAACAGTGACGGCAACAGTGATACCATTGAGCAACAATTTTGGCCAAAAGCTCGTGTGTTGCCCATTGGTCTCACCCACTGTATATAACATTGGTTTCAATAAAACTAAATTCTGATCAGCTTTCGATTAATAACAATTTTTCTTAACTCAAACATTTTAAAGATTTGGGAGAACGTTTTTCATACGTTATTGAAATAGACAATTCGTAGCTAACTATCCCTAAATTACTTGATGCGTATTCACGAGAAACATGTTTCTCATTAAGGGAGTTGTAGGGTCTGTGAATATCTTTATCGATTCAAAAGAGAAAGTGAGTCTCAGGCAAAAATTTTAATTTGAATAAATAGTTTGGTAATGAAAAGTTCACAAAATTCACCGTTAACTTATACAATTAAATAACACAGCATCATAAGGTGATTTTAGAACTGAATTTTTTATTGAAAAAGTGTTTTCAAATTTTTTTAAACTTTTGTCATAAATCACTTGCTTTTGTTATCAAAAAAAAATTCCGAAAAATTTTAACATAACAAATACTTTATGATTTTTTTTTGTATTTAAAGTTTTAATCTTTAAATTTGAAAGTTATTATAAATTTGAATTTAGTTCCCGAAATAGCAGCATTTTCATCACATCCATGCCCCTCTACTGCTTGCTGGAATTATAACCCACAAAGTGGATGTGAGCTTAAAGCTGACCAACAATGCGCAGAATTGACATGCTCATTTGATTCGATTCATTTCAAATTCAACAACGAGTTATTTGGTATTTCCGATGGAGACCTATCAGGATTTGATGAAAAACTCAATGTTAAGTTTCATAATGGGGCATTCCATGTAAAATGTCCTCTAGGAGAATGTGGTATGAAAGCATCTGTGAATGACGATGGCTCAGAATTATCTTACAAACTCCTGGTCTCTCCAAATGAACGCACAGACATTTCAATTACAGATAACGGCGTCACACTAGACTTATTCGGAGCTGACGCACAAACTATCAATCTTGAATGCAAATACGATACTTCTTTCGGAGTTGCAAGTGACGTGTTTGATGTCAAGCCAGCGGTTGCAAGAACAAGCGTATCTGAAACTGGTGGACTTTCCGAAGGATTTTCTCTTAATCTCTATTCTGGAGAATGTTAACTGGAAAATGCTGAATACCATTTTAATCGGTCAACGAATCTGGCTCAAGTTTGGAATGTTCCATCTATGCAAAAAGATGTCAATTACTATATCGATAAATGCCAAGTTAATTTAGACGGTGATACCCCTGTTTCTGCAGCAGTAATTCAAAATAACTGTTATTCAAGCGTTCTTGGTGTCACAAAACTTGGATGCAACAAGCATTGGCTTGTCAGTGATAACTCAGGTTTCACATTCACATCATTTTCTAGCGATGCAAATAACGACAATCAAAAAGTCACCATTGTTTGTGATGTTAAACTATGTTTGTTATCAGACAATAAATGTAAAATTAACTCAAAACAAGCAGAATGTCCACAAAATGGATACCAATTGACACCAACAGGGTGCTCAGATGGACTTCGACCGAGACCAAACGGAGTTTGTGCAAGTGAAAATTCTTACAAATCTTTCACGTCCGACGGAGTTAACGCTTGGTTAACCACATGGGACGACACCGTATTCAAAGGACTTGATAGAGGTGAAATTGTTGACTTCAGAGGTATCTATTACGCTGCAGGTCCAGTCGGAGATTTAAATGGTCACATCAAATCAGTATTCGGATGTAGCTCAATCGACACCATCGAATGTGCCGAAAAATTCGATCGTTCTTAACTTCTTATGGTTGGGCTTGAAACCGATCTGCTTTGAAAAATCTTCAAGAAAAGCCGGAATATGGTCCAATTTACGCCACCCAGTTCAGTGCCAGAAATTGTTCCCAGACCCAGTTTCGGAGAATTCATGAAAACATGCCACTGTGCTGAAGCTCATTTTATGTACAACCAGAATTTCGTTGTCCACGAGTTGAGGGTCACTATAGTGAACAGCCAAGCAAAGAGCGAGGAGTGGTTGGTCAAACATCGACTCTTGCATTAAAGGATCTTGCAACAAACCTGGGGACAATTCTTAAAAACTGGAACTTTCCCAGAAGGAACAATCAAAGACATCAATACCGGCGATTTCCCATATGTCAACAACATTGACGAGTCTCCTCAACGATACAAATGAAAAAACTTTCGAAAAGGAATGTGCCGCTTTAGACGACGGACTTTACGGCAGTTATCTTGATCGAACCTGGGAAAACCTTCCAGTTGATGGACCAGCTTTCAAAAAGTACGAAACTTCCATTGTGACGGAACTAACTGTTGGTTGACCACCCGAGAAGGCACAACTTCCAAGGTTTAGACGGGGAGAAATTGCTGACTTCAGAGTATCTTTACGCTGCAGGTCAGTCGAGAATTTGAGATGGAAAGCACCAGTTCTTCATTACTATGGAGAAGAAAGTCGATGCCACCGAATGGGGTTACATGTGTGATGTCATCGCTGTTACGGACTTCAATCTGCCATAGTGAAGAGATTGTTTAACTATCAATTTTCTGTTCGAAAGAAGTTCTCGAAAAGGTGAACAAGTCCAATCATGTATTTTCCACGGAGG